>QJNY01000281.1:0-105591 GCA_004155945.1 Monosporascus sp. mg162
CGAAGCGCGAAGCGCGAAGCGCGAAGCGCCCCCCCCCCCCCTACACTTAACTATCTAATATCTCGCTATTTACTTCAGATAATCTTCCCTTATTACCAAGGATATAACTAGAACGAATTTACATATCAATTATTCATTCAATTCTTTAAATTAAAAAGACAATAAAGGTTGAAAAATTAGTACGAACCTTGTTTTTATTCCTTGGGTTGAAAATCTAACTATCTCTATCATATTAATTCTATTCTTTTCATTATAAGACTAAGTAAGATTTACACTTGCCATATAGTTGACCTATATTAATATAGTTTAATCTATCCCCTAATTTTTGTCTATTAAGAATTATAAAAACTAATTTAATTTAGATATACCTCAGTCATGAGGTAGAGATTAACCTTACTATATATAGTAGTGATACCCTTATTATCCTTCTCTCATCACTATGTTCGATGATAGGAATAAAGCTATCCGAGAGACGACTTGAACGTCCACGATTATTCATCAACAAAGCTTAAGTTTGCACTGTCTACCTATTCCAGCACTCGGATTTTTATATTTCATTATCAAACGTAGTGATAATGAAAGATTAAGGCTAAAGTGACTTGAACACTTATCAAAGCTGTCATGAGCAGCTCACTTTACCAATTAAGTTATAGCCTCTTAAAATGTCTTAAAAGCGATCCTAATCTAAAATTATTTATTAACGAACTTACAAGGCATATCAGACAGTAAGATTATTAAGTACACTTAATATACTTAATAATCATTAGAGTCAGAAAATGACTTGCGTTTACACAATGATATCTATTCATTCTGAAAAAATATCTATCTCCTCCCTAATTTTCCTGTATGCGGACAAAGGATTTGCACCCTTATCATTTGATCATGAGTCAAATATGTTACTATTACACTAATCCGCATAAAATATAATTTTTTTTTAATAAAAATTATATTTAATTTAAGATAAAAGCATTTTCAATGCTTTATTATTTACCTCTTGAATAACCAAACCAAACCAAACCAAACTAAACCAAACCAAACCAAACCTTATTATTATTAGATATCACAAAGTCATAAAACTGTAAACCTAATCACTAATAAATTTTTGTAAAATATAATGAATAAAAAAAAATAATTAGCTATAGTAAGTATAATAAGCAATAATAACAATAATAATAATAATAATACAGGAAGGATTAAGATATGAGAATAAAAACCAATTAAAAGGACAGGAAGAATGAAAATGTTAAAATAAAAACCACTACTAAAGGATTATAATAATATATAATCCATCATGAAATCATCTAGTGAAGACTGGATTTTCAAAACTATTAGTAAATAACTCAATAAAAATATTACCAAACTTTAATAAATATACATTATCAATAGAATAATGGTCTTTAAAATTTTGAAAGTTATAAAACTCATTTTTAAAATGTTTTTTATATATTTGATAGATAATATTTCTAGCTATCATAATAGCTAAATTATTTTCTCCCGTTTTATTATAATAATTTAAAATTAAAGTATATGTTGTTAAAACATATGCATCATTAAAAATAAATTCATGTAGAAATTTCATAGATTTTTTTAAATTCTAGTAACGTTTAATTCCAGTTAAACTCAAACCTGGTGTATTATATTTTAGATTTATAAGGCTATCTCTTCCTTCATATCCCTCTTTACTAGATTTAGTTATAACAACTAGAGTGTCTTTATTAAAATTTATTGCACTTTTGTTTTTGTTTTCTAGTATTACTCTAAGCCGTTCAGTCATTAATATAATTATCATCACGCAATTTTCTCTTCTATTCTTTTCACTAAAATATTCCAAGAAGAAAGAAAAATTAGAATAACCAAAATTACCCATGACTTGATTTAAACACTTTTTATTCAAAAAATCATAAGTATAAACCACTGTAACAGTATTATGAACATTTAATTCATCCTCAAGATAAAAATAAAATTCTATTATATAATACCCGTCTTCTAAGTTCTTCATTACTTTATTTAAAGAAGATGTAAAATCGTTAAATAACGAGAAATTAAACAATCTTCCAGAATTATCTGGAATAAAATCCCCTTCTTTTGTAGTATTTTCTATAAAGTGTAAAAAAGGTTTCAAAGGAGGTAAAAATAAAACAGATTTACCTGAGGGTGAGTTTTCTGGTGTAAAGACAATATTATCTGGTGTCGAATTAATAACCAATTGAGAAGGAAGTGAAGTCGAATAAAAACGTGGTTGTATCGGTAACATAAAGGATACAGGACTAGAAAGATATGAGTCAACAAAACCGTATCCCTCCGGGATTAGATAAAAGCTAAAAGGTCTGCAACTAAATTGTGTAGCATAAATATTAATAGAATTAAATTTTTTCATTTTCATCTTAAATTAAACAAAATTTTTATTACTCCGCAGGCACACCCACTCTCGTTTTTACGATGTAGCTGACTTAAATATGACAACCAAGCCATCTTATTAACAAGACTTTTTTTTAGTACCTACTTTTTTTTAGGTAATTAAGTAAATATTTAGGTGAAGTTTATATAATACAATAATACACTATAAGCCGAAGCAGATTAGACGGGATTCGAACCCGCGATAGTGGCATTGAAAGAGCCATGTCGTACCACTTGACCACTAATCCTACAATATATTAGTGGCCTTTAAACTACTAATACTTAAATATATATTTCGCTTAGCCCCCAGTCATATGTAGATGAAATATCTCTTTGCAACTAAGCAAAGAATTGCACCGTCAATTAAGATGGTATCATTTTACGTAAATACACTAATTTATTACTAAATTGAAATTGATTGGATTTTTGTACTCTGTTATATACTGTTGATAAAGATACTCCTAAATAATTAGCACATTCTGTTAGCTGACTAAATGTTTGAACTACATTACCACTAGGTAATTCAATTAGTTCTACAGCTACAGCTTTATTAGTATTTCGATATTTATTTAATGAATACTCTTCTATCAATTAATGCATAATTAGATGGTTGACTCAATAAAAGAGCTAGATCTTCTAGAAGTCTTTCTCTATTAACTAATGAAACCTTGGATGTAGAGAATCTATTATTGTTCATTTGACCAACAATATAGGTAATTAGTTCTTGACCTTCTGGTAAATAATGTAAACCTTTGTTAAAGATACTTAAGATAGCTTTACCGTCACAATAGTCTAAATATTTTTTACTACGAAAGATTAAATCATCAAATAAAGGAATGATTACTAATTGAATGTATTCCTAGCTTGCGCACCCTAGCTTGCGCACCCTAGCTTGCGCACCCTAGCTTGCGCAGCAAGCTAGGATGCTTCGCGCTTCGCAGGAATAAATACTTAAAATAGTCAGACCTCTATCTTTTGATTCAACCTTTATGATATTGCTCTTTACATCACTTATATTACTATTAGCTACTAAGTTTAGTAAGAATTATTTAATAGCATTCATTAAATCCAAGTTACCTTTCTGTGTTAATAGAAATACAATTGTATTTCTATCACTACTGAAGTAAAATGAACCATCACCTTCAAAGAACCCTAGAAGTCAGTAACTATTAATTATGAAGTGATATTTAGGCATATCAAAGTTTGTTCTTTTACTGTTCATACTATTTTTAAGATCCTTTAGTACAGGTGTAATTGCTCCACGTTCCATTGGACTTTGGTTAGTCATATAGAGATTATATGCTTTAGCAAAAGCAAGGAAATTAAGATGTTTAGTAGTATTTAGACTATATTTAGAAAATAAAGCCACGATAACTGCTAATTCCTTTTGATTTGCAACTTTCTAAGTTATACTAGTACCGTTACGATCAACCCGAATGACTCCTACACCTAATTTGCTTAGAATATATTCTAAGACTGCTTTATCGTCAATATGTAATTTAATACTAAATTCGAATTCAAAGGTATTACCTTTTCTATGAATAATAAGGAAACATCCTTCTGCATCTACGAAACCTCTGAATCATTCTATAAATTCCTCGCATAGCGGTGAAAGATGACTTAAGCGGGCCGAAGGTTTATTTAGTATAGTAATATTATTGGCAATATTCTTAGTTTTAGTGCTATATCATTTAGAATAAACTCTATAAACATCTCACTTTGTACGACTTAAAAAATTCATTCAAAATTTTGTGCCCTCTCATTTTGTATCAATTTTAATAATTAAACCTTCATAAAGGAAGAATATTAGCGTTAACTTGGGCTAATAAGGTCGCTTTCGAACACGGCAATGGAGGTTGAAATCCTCCCTATTATTACAGCACGGACACCTATACTCTTAAAAAAGTATAGATGTTTACACCCAATAAACTCAACTATCTTAACGCTTCTTACCTTTAATTACCTATATTGTTAACTAATTAAAAGTAATTATACTAATATTATACTAGAACTACCTACTGGTTATTCTAATAAATACTAGAACCATTATGAATAGTTGCCAATTCAGATATAAATAAATCCTCTGTCTCCATAGAATTGGTCAAGTTATTCAATACTTGGAATATTTTAAGAACTAATACTAAAAAGATTAGCTAGGAGCCCAGTGGCGGTATCGCACCGCCTTCTATTGATTACAAAACAATTGCATTACTATTTATGCTAACCAGGCTTAAGTTTAAATAAAACCGAAGTATTTTACATTCCTCTAATTCTATACAAACTTTCGCTAGATTAATAAGTAAATTATTTTTTTTATAGACTAGAAAAATTATACCCTTCTTTATAAAGAACTATTTTAATCGTATACCGTAATCCAAATCTACACCTCTATTTTTATAGGCTCCAAAAAAACACCTATTCTTTTTATAGAATATTTATCCAGAGATATTTCTGAAACAAACGGTGAATCTGCAGATGAGGAAAAAATATTTAATAAAACATATCTTGAAATTCCTATAATGGAAGCACAATCTTCTAAACTATTAGCTAAAATAACTTCACCTGAATCACGAATAACTATTTCAAACACCGATCCTCCTCTAATACCACTATCTAGTTTTTGAGTTATTAAATTTAGTAATCTTCCATCACTTAATGGCATAGTTATAGGATCTGCTGATAATAGTCTATTTATTTCTGAAGTAGTAATAATATCTTTTTCACCAATATAACTTGATAATCTAAAATTATTCATATTATTACTTAATTTCAAAATTAAATCTTTAATTGTCTCATCTTTATATGCTTTATGATAAATTATATAACTAATTAATATTAAATCATTAAAATCCTTGAATTTTTTAGTTAGGAAAGGTAAACCTTTAAAAAAAGGTAACAGATAATTATATAAAATTCTAATATTTTCAATTCCTATAAAAACCAAGGGTTTTGAATTTCCCTTTGGAGGTACATGATTTATACTTATTAATTCAGAACTCTTCAATTTAAATAGGGAATATTTATCAAAAGCTAATCTTTCTACTAAATACTCCTTTATAGCTGTCATAAGTGGTTCTTGATCTGAAACCATTTTTATAGCAAATACAGGCACTAATCTCGATCTTATTAAATGGAATGACGCTTCACCTTCTATTAAACCTAACAATCAATAATCTGTAATATTAATTTTCAGAGGTCTACTAAAATTAGTTCTTTGTTTATTCATTCCATTTTTTATATTTAATACTTCTTCAATTAAATCGTCTGTAACAGTTGAACTAGGTCTATTAAAGTATAAATTATAAGCTTTAGCAAAATCTTCAAAATCCAACTGTTTAACACCATTTAAAGGTGAAACATTCAAAATTTGAATTAATTTCAACAACTCGGATTGCTTATTAATTCTATAAGAAACTACATTTTTCTTTAAGTTAGCTGCATCCGAAATTCTAACTGAACCTATTCCTAAAATTTTTGCTATAACTTTCAAAGTATCTAGGTCATCTGTATGAAGGTTGATATTAAACATAAAAGAGAATTTTATTATTTTATCATTTTTTCCTTTTAAAGGGTTAATTTGGAAGTTACCTTCCCCATCTATAAACCCACTTAATCATTGATAAAATAAATTAAGATTTTTTTCGTAAAACAAGCTATTATTTTTTAAAGCGGATACAGAATCTTGAGTGTAAAGCTGCGATATTTTATTTTTTGAGGCCAATGCTAAATCTAGTTTGTTAAAATTCATTTTTTTCATTTTTTCTATATAAAGGGGCTTAACCTAGCCGCGAGGGAGGACCACTACTTAAATGAGCTTACAGTCCTAAACTTTATAAAGGAATCGACACAGACCATTAGCTCTGCAGACTATTGGCTAAAGTTGAGCAGACATTGCGCCTCCAGGCTAAGGTTTGTATTTACTCTTAGCTTATCTCCAGCTATTTTACCAGTCCCCTCGTATTAGAGGTATTTATCGTTCTGCCGCCTTTTCCAATTACTATACATTTATTTCCGAAGAGGCTCTGGACTATCACTCAATAAGGCTTTTAAGCCAGAATATACAGCTAACCTTGCAATCAATAACACCCATACCTTAAAGGGAACCGTCTTTAATAAGTAATACAAAGGAGTGCGGTGGTGCTCTTACACACTCCAGGCATGATCTACTGGACTCGAACCAATATTATGTGTCTTATTAAATAGCTTAAAACACAGATATAACCATTTATATTAAGATCATGTATTTTAACTTGATTTATATTCAAAACTACTTTTTTCATATAAAATAAGCTATCTCACTTAAAGGTTTTAGTTGCAGTCCTTTAAATTCAAGAAATTATGGTGGTTGACCCCATATATTGTGGTATATGCTAACCAGGCAAAAAAAAAATGTAAGATATAAATAAAATATTCAGTTATTTATAAAATTAGTACTTTATTCCTTAAAATCTCTAGATTCTTACAAATAAAGCCTATCTTCATAATATTTATAATTATAATAAAAATATTATAATTACTTATAATTATAATAAAAATATGATAATTACTTATAATTATGTTCGTAATATTATATTACGTATATTTAAGAAATATCTTAAGGTAAGCTTCGTGCCTATATGCTTTCAGCACTTATCTTTGACTAACATAGCTTTCCTGCCGTGCCTATACTATCATAACTACTCAAGTGAAAGTAGGATAGTCCTGTATAATTTACATTATACACTAATAATTTAATATTTGGACATATAAACAACAGGTAAACCAGAGATTAATAATTATGCTATTTCAATATTAATATATTAATATACCAAGTTCCTTTCGTACATAGGTTATTCCTTATTATATTCTAATTCCCTCTAGAAGATAGAAACCATACTGTCTCACGACGTATTTAACCCAGCTCATGTAACTTTTTAATCGACGAACAGTCGTACCCTACATAGTTTCTGCCATGGCAAATCAGATAAATAATCTGATTACAAATTTATCATGTCATTAAATCAGATCTCTTCTACTATTCATTCCATCTTTTATTTTTTGAAGCTGTTCCAATCCTTCTAATGTTAAATGGTTTTTATTTTTAATTATTTCAACAGCTTTTAAAAAGTCTAAATAATCAAAATACTTTATTCCTTGGATAGGGTGATTAATAAAAAGAGGTAAAATAATTTCAGTTAATTCTGAAAAATTTACTACTCTAAATACAAATGCATTTCTGTTAAGAGAAGCAGAACCAGCATTAAAATAATTGGCTATTGCTCTCATTAACTCTTCATCTCTCGCATGCTGAGATAGATTAAATTCTAATTGAGTTTTCTTATTTAGTTTATGATTAGGAGAATTAAAAATTCTTATCATGAAACTACCCTCAGCAGAAGTAAAACCAGCTAATCATCCAGGAGTTAATTTATTTGAATTTGAAATAAAAGGTCTATCCTTTGGTATTATATCTAAGAAAGCTTCTTTCAATGTACTAGGTAAACCTTTATTCATTGAGGCTTTATATGATATAATTTCATTTAAACCTGAAGGTATTAAATGTTCTTTACCTCTTATCAATTCCAGTATATTCTTAAACAGAATAAAATCAGCTTGTTTCTGCGTTAACAGTGGATAATTATCTAAATGATTTTCAATTATTAATAAATCTTTAGGTGAATTTACATAATATTGAACACCATTTACTCCTTTTTGTGAGATTCCACCTACACCAAAATAAATTTGAAATTTTTCTAATAAAGCAAGATCTTTTTTATGAAGACCAATAGAAAATGAAGTTTTAATTTGTCATCCGCTTTTATAAGATTTATCTTTAATAAAAGTAACTGAAAAACTTCCTTCACCATCTATAAAACCACTAACAAAATCAGGATCTAGTTTTGGCTCGTATATTTGGCTTGTGTCTGTCGAAGTTATACTAGTAGAATAGTATCTGTTTAATGATTTAGAAAGGACTTTGCTTTGATAATCTCTTTTGAGACCCATTAGAGTACACCTTAACATTGAATATTTATTATTTTTCCTTGAGGTTTCAATGTAACTACCGTCTACTCGTTGCTCTTTTACAAATAAAGTGTTACCCTTATTTGACTTAGATCCGCGATAATCCATTTCTCTTTCGATCATTTCTTGACTTGTTACCATACCTGAGTAATTAGTTCAGCCACTAATGTATTTTCATACACTGTTTGGTATCAAGAACTTTAGGATGTCCCCGGAGTTTGATAGTTTCAGACACAAATATGGTATCCTACACCATAAAGCATCCATGAGGATAAGTTAAGCCGACATCGAGGTGCCAAACCGCGCATTCATTTTGTACACTCTAGCGCAAATTAGCCTGTTCAACTTGTTATCATAAAATTATTATTTCCACTTTTTACAAAGTGGTTCAGACTATTTCTTCACTTTTTTTTAATATATAATTTACTATAGATATGGATTATTTACCACTAAATCAACCTCTTACTGCAAAAGATCCTATACGACGTTTTGAAGTTAACATAGATTTTTCTACATTTGAATCTTGATATCCTCTAAAAACTACCGTGGATAATCCTTTAAACGCAGAATCTATATTTTTCAATCCTCCTTTTCATTTTAATTTATATACAGCTCTGTCCGCTCTATAACGTCTAGTTAATCTACCTTTAACTATTAATTTTGCACCTCCCATATTTTTATATTTTATATTATCAAGTATAATATCCCGTATTTTTAAATATTCATGATTTTCCTTTAATTGACTTTCTTTTTCTAAAGTAGTTTTATTGTATATATTGTATATCAATTTATTTAAACTATCTTTAAATAAATTATTATTATTTATTATTGAACTTACATTCAGATTTTTATATTTGTTATCAACTAATTCTAAATCCACATTTTTTTCTATTCTACCTCTTTCTATAATTCTGTTAACTTTAGGCAATACAACTTTACTTAATAAATCATTTATCTTTCAAATTGGACTAGTTTTTTCTTTTTTTATTTTTGATGTTAAAATTTCAGTAAATATATCTCCATTATAAGCTATAGATTTTATATTTACTATATTGAATTCTACTTTTTTACCATAATATTTACTTATATATTGAGTTAATTTATATAAAAATTTATCCTCAAACTTATATTTATTTAAACTTAATCTTAATCTATACCTCCTAATAATAGCTAATGTCTTAGATATTTTTATAGAAAGATAATATAATTCTTTATAAGTTTTATTTAAGTCACCTTTTATGTTATAATTTAATAATGATGATAAAACATTTGTATTACTCTCCGCTCCTAATTTATTTAAGGCGCGCGACAAATTTCTGTTTATTTTTGTATCTTGCACTATCCCTCCGGGATATGGAAAAGATAAAAGTTTAAGTATTTTACTTTTTATCATAAGTTTAACAAATATTTTTTTTAATCTGGTTATTTTTTTTAATAAAATTAATTTTTCTCTATTATAAACATAAATCGTAATTATAGCTTTAGAATTTGTATGTTTTATTTCTGCCTTACTTACAAATATTTTATTTAAAGATTTACGTTTTTTTTTATGGGATATATACTTATTTTCTATAAATTTATGATTAAAATACATATTAAAATATCCTTTTATTAAAGAATTTACGTTTAAATCATAAACAGGATAATTAATTGTATTATTTGAATTATAGCTATAAACACTATTTCTTCATTCTTTAGCTACAGGAGGAAGATATTTAGTCTTCCCTGTATCATTTACTGATACATTAAAAGGTACTAATTTATAATTAGTATTTATTTTTTTAGTAAAAAGAGAAGGGCTGATCTTGTTTTTAGGGTTAAATTTATTCATACTTTAATTATTATTTTTTAAACATAAATTCGTTCATACATAGTAAAAAAAAAGGTTGGGCATTGAACAAGGATTATTGTTAGTATTACTCACCTATTAGTCGTTGAACGATTTTATCTTAATAAACATACCTAAGATAAATTTCGCTTCAAATTTACTTAATATATATAAGCAATTTTTGAAATTAACCCAATTTAAAATCAATGAATAAAAAAATTTTTTTTTTATATTGAAGGACAAACATCCCTAGCGTAGCTTTTCCAATAATCCAAGACCTTTCCTTTTTGTGTCTTGTGATCCTATGCCCCGCTTACGCGACTGTAAGACTTGTTGGTGGTCAAACAGTAAGGCAGGATTAAGCCATTAAACTTGATAAGTATTATACATAACCATCACATACTAATGTGATAGATAATAAAATATTAGAATAATTCATAATATTTTAACTACGACTAATTTCACTATAATCAAAATCCTACCTGACGATAAAAATTGCTCCTCATTAAAGTTTTGTAAATCCATACTAAATTAGTATTTAGATACAAATAAGCAATATAATAATTAGACACAATGTGTCTAGGCTTGTACATCTATACATAAATAAGATAGAATATAGCATAGCTATCTACTATTACAAACAAATTGTGTCTGCTGGTGTTCGTAGTAATCTCAAATCACACCTTTGTTCCTCTCCCGCATCTACTAATAGATGTAATTTAATGTAGAAGTTGGAGAAAGGGATGTGGAGCACACAATACTTTCTCAACTGAGGGCAATATTACATCATTAACCTTTTATCCAGCAAACATTTAAAATTATATTTAGTGATACATCTGCAACTATAATTATTATAATAAAGACTATAATAATTATATAAACAACAGACATAAAACATAATTGGACACTCCCATTTACTCTTTGTGGGGTCTGTGCCCCGCATAAACTGTCTCCTAGCAATTTTTCCTTTCTAAGGTTACTTTCTTCTTTCTTTACAAGAAGAAGATGGGTTAATTAACCCAAACAATACGATCCCCAAATAAAGGTATTACATTTGTATCTTATCAATTACCTTATTTACTAAAATTTGTCCCCAACCATACCTAATAATTAGTAACAGTAAAGCTGCATAGGGTCTGGCGAGATAGGTTGGTTCATTACTGAACTTTCCCCCTCTAAGAACCGTACGTGCGACTTTCATCGCATACGGCTCAAGCATTTAACATTTTCATCGGCTCAAATAAAATTTATGCCGGTCGTATTTATTTTTACGTAATAAGATTATCCTGGGTTTAAAACAAAACTAGATTATATAAATTCATCTATTTTACTCATTATCTTCGCTAACTTCTGTATTATCTTCAGAATTAGTAGAATTCATAATTAAAAGTTTGTCCGCATTATTAAACAAATTAGAATTTAGTAATCTACCTCTATTCATACCTAATTTAAGTTCAAGCATTCTGGATTTTCCTTCTTCAGTTCTATGAGCACCTTGATTTTTTAACATAATTATTTCTTTTCAATCTAAATAATCTAATTGTTTACAAGTTAACATTGGATATTTATCTACAAATTTGATAATAACTTCATATTGATTGAATATAGCTCTACTTACATCACGTGAATTCATAGAATCCTTTCGAGAAAAGATATCATATTTTGGTTTTAAATAACCTATACCAAAATACTCTATAATAGCTTTCAAAACAAATACATCATGACTTCTTTGAGCTATTTCTAAAGTAGGATTGACACTCACATATTTACTATTTCTACTAATTGTATCCGCAATTCTACACTGAAAAGTTCCTTCACCATCTATAAAAGCTTGTATCCACTCAGATCTTAAATTAAATTTTTTATCTTTAAGGTAAGATCAACGTTGTTCGTAAGATCTCTCTTTATTTATATTCTTTTTAATAGATAGGACATCCCCGATATTATTAGATGATTCCTCCATTAATAAAACACAATTTTTAAAATCTAAGAAATCCAAATGTTTTGAACCTTCTAGAGGATATTTTTCGAAATGTGGAATAATAACATTTATCAAATCCTTTCTATTGCTAACTACATATTTATAGCCTTGGGTTTTTCTATTATCTATGTTTATATTACCTACTTTAAAAAACTCTTTTAAATAGTATAAAATAACCACAGAGTTTACATTTTGCGTTACTTTAAAACTAAATGAACATTTTTTTGTATTAATATTATAATTAATACTGAAATTACCCTCTGAGTCGACAATACCTGTCACTCATCAGGGTTTAATAGTTGATTTTGATTTAATTAAGGACATCATTTTTATATTAGGTTATTTAAAGTTAAAAACATATAATTTTAACTTATTAATTATAAATAGGTAATGGCTGAAATAGTTAGAGTAATTTTCAAATTCATCCTTTTCTTTTCATTAGTATCTTACTCACCTAACCCGCCTACATTATAAATACAAAACGCTTATTTACGTATAAAAATAAATACTTATTAAACACCAGTTCTAAGTCTGCATTCTTTCAAATTGGTTATAAAACCTATCCTTATCATTACAATAAGGCATTCGCTTTTTAGAACATCCTTTACCCACTAATGTATATATAACCTCACGATTATACTTCCTTAAACAGGGCATTATTGGGCTTACCTAGTTTACAATATAACACAATTTATTATTACCTTAGGATTTCACTATACGTATGCTGACAAAAGACCCATTAATAAACAAACGAAAACTTGTTTATACAATCAGCGGTTAATAAATATTCTACTAATTTAATTGCCTTTTCATATTATTAATATTAACCCCTCTATACGCTTCTAACGTGAATTCAATTTAATTTATCCATAGTAATATTAGCTCACCTTCCGTAGTATACTATGGGAGGCTAGTTTAACTATTTTTGCGGGCTTTACACAAAAAGATTACTCTTAATGCATACCGCATGAGCTCAGATAATGGGTTATCAGGTGGAATTTCACCACATTGTTATATTGCACTTTCTAGTCGCACTCTCGTCTAACTAGAGGTAAACTGTATCTGCACAGTTATGCCAATTTCACTGAGTCAATCATAGAGACAGCTGTTGTATCGTTACATCATTCATGCAAAGACTGCATTTAACAGTCAAGGTATTCCGCTACCTTAGGACCCTCAAAATAAGGCCGCCATTAACCGGGGGTTCCTACATTACCAAACCTTTTAAGGTTAGTTATTTTCGTTAGCCAGCCGGCACCGGGCAGAAATCACACTCTATACTTAGACTTTAAGTCTTTATGCAAAGTGCTTTGTTTTAATTAAACAGTCGTACAACACTATTTCATGCTTCTTCCTTCTTACCCGAGATTAAACGGGACAAATGAGCCCTCCTTATCCCTAAGTTACGGTAGTTAGTTTGCCGAGTTCCTTTATGATTGTTAGCTCATTTACGCCTTCGTATTCTACACTAGCTTACTTGTCACAGTTTTTAGGTACGGTTATTTTTCATCAATATAAACTCATCTTTTTAGTTTATTGTAAATATTGATATATTACTTATTTTTTCCAGCACACTTTTCACTTTAAAAATGTTGTCATTTAAGTAATAAGATTTTCTCATCGTTTCAACCTTTGGGATTGTAAACTTAGAGGCCGTTACTTTAAATAACCATAAGCTTTAGGCGAGCGCTCGATCAGCTCCGAACCGAAAAAAAAAATTCTGATCGATCCAGAAACTGATCGAACTTCTTTTTTGTTACTCATGTCACCATTATCTCTTGAGTATACTGTAGGTAAAGTAAAAGTCTTTTACTTTTGCACCATCGCATCTACTAAAAAAAATAATAATAATGCTGCAGGTTTACTCAATGTTCTGCTACCCCAGTAAATGACAATAATAATTTTATTATAATCAATTATGGACAAGGTTTCGGTATATTATTTAGATCCGTTAAATTTTCGATGCTTTTAAAAATTAACAAGCGCTCTGTTACGAGGTCTTTGAATTATGGCTGCTTCTAAGCCCATCTCCTTGTCGACTTAAATAAAAACTTTCTTAATTTCACTTAACAATAATTTCGGAACCTTAACTCTTGTTCTGGGCTGTTTCCCTTTTGACATACACGGAAATTTGGCTTACTAATAAATAAGCCAAAATTTTCTCCCTAAATAGCTCATACTATAATCTTTATGAACTATCCATTTGGACAACAGGTTATTTATAAACCTGATTTCAATAATTTAGTTATTGAAATTAAAGTAATTTTATTTTAGTATTAAAATCAGTACTTATGTGTATTAACTGCCTACTTTTTTTCTGAAACACGATATAGTCCTTTAATAAGACTTTCTCTTTTTATTGCGTAAGGTATAGCTTGTCTTTTTACATCTAAATACTCCCCAGCTTTAGTTAAAGTAGGAAATTCTAATTCTTCATTAGTCTGAGTATTTAAAAGTGTAACAGGTACTCCTTCACGTTCTGTAGTTTTAGCTGTAATATTAGCTAAAGCTTCAGGTGAAAGAGGGTTATTTTTTTTATAGTTAGTTATAGCAAGAGATAATTTATCTCTAGTCTCTTGACTAACTTCTTTTCCTGAATGGACTGAAGATAATATATCCTTAAGTTCTTGTGAAACTTTTTTTAACTTAAACTTCGCTATATTTTCAGGGGTATGTTTATACCCTAATAACGAATAAGCATATTTTAATATATTATATTCAGGATTTAATAAATCCAAATAATACTGTTCTCTTTTAATAAGCTCATCTGCTCTGCAATATTCTAATATTTCCAATATGAAATTTTCGTACCCATATTTAAGTAAAGCAGCATGAATAGGTCTAGAGTTTCTCTTTAATTCACTTTGATTGTAATATTCACTTACTCTTTTTGATAAATTTAGACCACTACCTACATAAGTATTATTATTTAATTTATTGATTCAACGATAGATACCGGTTTTACCTTTATTATCTAGTAAAAAGGTATTTTTGCTTAATAGTGCATTATCATAGCTTTTTATAGGAGCTACAGATCCATTATTTAATAATAAATTGTTTTTTGTGACTTCTGATGTTATTATAATTTAAAAGCCGACAGCTTAGTGTTTGTCTCATACCAAACATGGGTCATGGAGAAGAATCTCCAAGCTCATCTCTCAGATAACTAGTGTCTCCACTAGGTCCGGCTAGAATATAATTCTTAGCAAGCTTTATAACATCTTTTCTTACAGTACCTTAACCTATTAACACTATTAAAAGGGGGTGTCAGCCCATTAAAATAAGTTACCCTTCGAAAGGTAGTCGCCTGTCGTATTAAGTCTTTTGTAAGAACCGGCCTATAAATAGCTAAGCTATCTATATAAGTTTAATAATAAATTAATAAAATTACTTTATTGCCATTGCATCCTTTCAGATGAGGCCTGACTATATCTTAAGCTTGCGCCAACCAACATTTAGTCGATGAACTGCATACCATTATTATAAAGAACTTTACCTAGCTTGTAATGAATCTAACATTAACTGATCCATTATGCAAAAGGTACGCTCTCATTTTTTTTTGGCACTTGGCTGCGGATAACCCATTTAACTTTTGTACATCAATCATGATTTTACCTTACCTCGAGTCATTGCCTGAGCCATAAGATGTATTACTACTCTTACTTGGTTATGATTGCTTTAGGGTGTTCCCGCAATTTGATGGTTTATAGCAGAAGGTTCACTTCTACAAAAAGGCTGTAATACAACCTTATCATTCTATGTCTGATAATTCAAGATTCATCTTTGCCATTCCGAGTCTACATACTCACCGATAAAGTCTCTACGACCCCCCGATATGTACAAAGTAAAATGTCGATTTCATAATAATAACTTATTATAAAATTTAAGACATCTTGCCTGAGATTAAGTTCTGTACCTGCGAAGATGTTACTTAAATTGCCTACTATTATAGGTTTCGCAGAAAACCAGCTATCTAGGTCAGTTTTGTCTTTCACTATACTTACCATAGTTCTTCGGATATCTTTGCTACGATAACCCGTTCGGACTTTTATAATCCTGACTATAGTAAGATCACCTAGCTTCGGGTCTAACTTTAGACACTAATTCATTTTTGATCATCGGTTTAACTACGCAAATTGCTCGCATCTAATGTTAACTTGGTGACCCATTATGCAAAAGGTACGCTCTTGCCTTAGCTCGAGCTGCTTATAAAACTACTATTTCAACCCGTTCCCTCACGGTACTTTTTCACTGTCGCTTATGTATTATATTTAGCCTTAGAGGAAGGTTCCCCTTAATATTTAAACAGGTTTATGTCCATTTTACTTATTAATATACTATATTTAGTATATAGGCTACTCTACTTTCATTCACACTAATCGTAGAATCTCGTTTGATTTCTTTTCCTGAAGCTACTAAGATATTTCAATTCGCCTTCGTTTATTATCTAATTTCTCTAAGAGTTTATATGTTTAGTATTACATAACTTTTTTTAATATTATTACTCTTTAATACATAGCTCCTTACAGGGATCCCTAATAGTCTCTTTGTATACTTATTTATATTATATATAAATATTTTTCTATATCTAGTACACTATATCACTATAAATTTTTAGTTTCGGATTATTACGATTCGAACGTAACTATTCTGCAACCCAAATGCAGTCCCTAACCTACCCGGGCCTAATCCGTTTTATTCTTTTTAGTTTATTTATTTTGTGCGAAGCGCGAAGCGCGAAGCGCGAAGCAGCAAACTATTGAACTTCCAAATTCATGGGCGTTACGCTAGTATAAATATTTATCGCTATATTTAAGCAGCCCTATAAAAGGCACCCTTTCCAAGGAGGGCTAAAAAAAAGAATTCCACTTCTCTATTATAGCACTTATTACACTTATCTTTTATTTATTATAGCACTGATTCGCAGAATTTCTGCGTTAACGTCTTCCTTAGTTTCAAAAGTTAGTGCTTTATTTTTTACCAATCCCACTATTTTACATCAATCCTTAAAATCTTCAGACTTTACACCTATCACAGGATGCTGTTGGAAAAACGGTATTATTTTATCATTAATATCCGAAAATTTATAACACACAAACCTACAAACCTTCCCTGTAGATTCAAGATAAAAGTGACCACAATCAAAAAATTCTACCAAACTTCTCATTAACTCTTTGTCTCTTGAGTGTTGACAGATGGAAAACTTCAACCCTGAAAAAACTTTTTTTCTAATAACAACCAAAAAGCTACCTTCAGCAGAAGTAAAACCAGCTACTCAATCGTCGTGAGGTATTATTTTTTTTACTAAAGGTCTAGGTACTGCCTTAGTCTTAGGGAAATTAGTTTGCATTGAATCAGTTATACCGTTATTCATAGAAGCACGAATATCTAGGATTTTTTGTAGACCTTCAGGTGTTAGATGTTCTTTATTTTGCATTAATGTAACAATTTCTTTAAATAATAAGTAATCCGCTCACTTTTCAGTTACTAAATAATATTTATCGAAATGCTCAATTATTACTTCTAAATCATTTAAAGTCCTAACCATAAAAATTACACTGTTCTTTTTTTTATAAATTTCCCCTACACCCTTTAGATGTGCTCTTATAGCCTCTAAAATAGCCAGATCTCTTAGGTGTAGTTGTATTTGAAAAACAGGTTCGATTCTTCATCCCTTTTTAGATGAAGGGTATTTTCTAATGCTAGCCGAGAAATTTCCTTCACCGTCGGTGAATCCTGAAATAAATCAAGGAGATATAGAAGAATACTTTCTTGTAAATTTAGTACAGTTAGATGCTGTACTGGCAGTAAATGTTCTGATTCTGCATAAAGAAGTTAAACCTTTGAATAAATCCAATCTGTTCGCTATACTGTATTGATTAAGATTAATATTACTTATATATTTCATCGTTGTTTTTATTTATTTACCATACCTTCATAAAGGATAAATTGTGCCAACTATCTTATTGTGATTTGATCTAAAACCACGATAGCAGACTTACTCAGATTTGAACGGAGAACTTGGAGGTTGAATGCTCCCTATTTTACCATTAAACTATACCCTTCAAAAAGTATAGATACAATATATCATATTTTTTTATAATGTATCACTAACAACTTTTAGCTGACAGCGCAAATTATTATTTACCGCCTTAGAGTTCCCTCCTTTTTTCTAACGAAGGTGCAAGCTCTTTAAGTACGCAAACTATAAATATTAAAGGCATTAAAGAGCGCGAGGGAGGGGGGGAGGCAGCGCCTAACCTACCCGGCCCTAATCCGTTAATTTATATAAAATTACCTTATTTTAAATTAAAATTATAATAAATATATTCTAACTTGAGTGCAGAGAATATCCGATTCGAACGGATGTGACCAGTTTTTGGCCAAATAAGACTCAAGCTTACCATCTTAAACCACTCGATCAATTCTCTTTATATTGATAACTATATCACTATATATTCTTGACAGTTGATCTCTATTATTTAAATGTAAGAGTACATATACTAATTACCACTCTAATTCTTTCAAGACTTGAACTTGAATATCATTCTTATCAAAAATGCGCTTTACCGGTTAAGCTAAAGAATCTTATATTTATAAATATTATTATAAATAGAAGGATATCTAAAAATAATTAGACTTTATCCACAAATCTTCTATTATCCTTTTAAACCTAAAAAAAAACTATTACAGATTAAATGATAAAAATGTTTGCAATAAAATACTAAAATAAGTTAAAAAAAAAATTAGATATTGATTCTGATATTCATTCTAATATTAATCCTACGATAACTATGAATTTTTCTTTTTTACTTACATTATTATCACCTGATTCTGAATTTCCAGATGGACCTGAAGAAGGACCTATATCAGGAGGTGTACCTCCTCCTTTACTATTTCCTTCATCGTTCTCATTTGATGAAACATTTTTCGGTTTTTTCTTTTGTATTTCCGGTTTTTCTACAGCTCTCAAGGACGTTTTATAGGACCTGCTGAACAATTCTCAGGTTTAGATGGTAGAGATGTAGATGTAGGATGTAAATGCCTAATTATTCTATTACCATCTGAGTAGTCTTCAACTACTGTAGTTCAACCTAGTGCTCTATCCTTACCGGGTTTCACTGCAGTAGAAATCAGTTTAGGTTCAGATTCACGTGAATCAGCATAAAAACAAAAAGCTTCAGCTAAAAGTGAATCAGCATAAACATAATAAACAGTAAGAGATTCTTTTATTCTGTCTATTAAGACCCTCAGTAGTATATTGAAACATACAAAAAAAGCCAGACAACATCAACGAAATGTCAGTACAAAATTCCACCTTCAAAACCCAAATATCTTCTCCAAAGGAGAGAACGAAAATACAGCAAAAGGGAAAGGAATTACAGATGATCTTAATACTACAGCAGAAGGAGTAGATGGAGTATCTTCTCAGATTCTTAATATTCTTTCTTTATATTCTGGTTTAAATATTAAAGCTCTACCTACTCTTTCTAAATGTTCTCCACTATTTCCTTGATTTACTACTCAGGAGAAGGTTATGAACCCCAGTAGTAAACCGAAACATACAAAAATAATCATACTACATCTACAAAGTGTCAATACAATATACCCCCCTTCAAAACCCAAATGATGATTGTCAGTTAAATGATATGCGTATATTCTTCATAATAGAACACTATAAGTAAAGGTTATTTAAAACATCAGGTATATTTTCTAAAAAACCACCTAATAATCCTAATAAACTACCTAATACTTCCTTTGTTCTATTATTAGAACCACCTACTGAAGAACCAGCACCTTCATAAGAACCAGAAGGAGCTGAAGAACCAGTAGGAGCTGAAGGACCTTCAGAAGGACCTGAAGAAGGATTTGAACCTCCTCCTTTACCATTATCATCATTTGATGAAGAATTTTTTTGTTTTTTTGCTCCTTCTTCCTTTTCAAGATCAGAAGCAGAATCCTCGGAATTTTCTACAGGTATAGGGTTAGAAGCAGAACCCTCTCCCACAGGTATAGGACTAGAAGCAGAACTATCTGAATCATCCACAGATATAGGGTTAGATTTAGAACCCTGGGAAACATAAGCAGGTACACGATCATTAGGGACATGTGCCACTTCCACTATATCACCATTTGAGTTCTTTTTAGTAACTCTACTTCAACCTGGGTGATCCGGGTGTGGTTCTACTGTAAATGACCCGTCAGGTTGCTCACTAGAACAATTTATAATTTGATTATCGGATCCTATACTAACTTTACTTAAGAACCCCAGTAATAAACTGAAACATAAAGAAATAATCATACTACATCTACAAAATGTCAGTACAGGATCCCCCCTTCAAAACCCAAATGATGATTGTCAGTTAAATGATATGCATAAATTCTCCATAAAGCTACTGCTAAAAAAGCTGTTCCTACCATTACGTGCAATCCGTGGAACCCAGTACCAAAGAAGAAACATGTACCAAAAGCACCGTCACTAATAGTGAAAGATGAAACACTATATTCTATTCCTTGAAAACCTGTGAAAATAACTGCTAATAATATGGTAGCTATAGAACCGTATAAAGCTCCCTTTCTTTTACCTTGAATTAAAGAATGATGAGCATATGTTACTGTAGCTCCACTTGATAATAATATTCAACTCTAATTAACTGAAATAGTAAGGCATAAAACCTTATACTATTTAAGAGTTATTGCCACCATGCTATGGCTATCCCGCTGTGCAATGCATGGGATTTTCTTTCCTCTTTACGATATTTGCACTCGTTATAGAGTCCGATTGTACATTAGGACGGACATTGCAGCCCTACCCTGGTGAACCAATCTGTAGCGACATTTACAACTGCCGACGGTCTAAGACTAAGAATATCCTTAACCGTTTTCACCTAATTTATCTATGAATATAAAACTGTTTGATTGTAATCTTACTTCAGTTTCTTTCTTTAACTTTTAGGGTTAAATACTCCTATTCTTTTAATTTTATAAGCCTTTAATTCTACTGAATCTCCTTGTAAATCTTCGACATCTAAACGTCTTTGTAAAGTATTAAAACCTACATTTATAAATTCGGCAG
This sequence comes from Monosporascus sp. mg162, assembly GCA_004155945.1. Taxonomy (NCBI): domain Eukaryota; kingdom Fungi; phylum Ascomycota; class Sordariomycetes; order Xylariales; genus Monosporascus; species Monosporascus sp. mg162. The sequence goes on from QJNY01000281.1 coordinate 21,286, forward strand.
CTTTAGCTAAATTGGGCATTATTAAGACTTCTCCTGATGGTTGGATAATTTCATAAACACTACTACTTGAACGATTACGTATAACCTTTTTCGTATCTATATCTCTTTGACGACCATCCTTAAGATGTTCAATAGTTGGCATAGCGTTAATTAGCAAATTTATTTCCTCTTCACTTAAAGATTCAATAGATCCTGAGTATGTAGATAATCTAAAATTATTCATAGTGTAAGATAATTTCAAAATTAAGGATTTAGTTATTTCTTTTCTATGAGCTCCTATGTAAATAGCATTGCATATAATTTTAAAATCAGAAAAATCCAACCCTTTTTTAGTTATAAATATCTCTTCATCAAAAAAGGGTACTAAATAATTATTTAAAAAATGTACATTTTTGATGACTAATGACACAAGAGGTTTACTATTACCTCTAGCTTTTTCAGAACTTATCATAATAATCTGTGAAGATTTTAATTTATGAATAGAATATAAATCAAGATCCAGGTTGTTTTCTAAATATTCTTTTATTTTAGTCAAAACCGGAAGTTGTGTTTCTGTTAATTTAATAGAAAAGACGGGTTCCATTGTGCTTCTTTCCAAGCTAAATGAACCATCTCCTTCTATAAAACCTAATAATCAACTTTTAGTTATAATTATTTCATGATTTATAAACATATTATAATCTTCACGATTATAATTCATGCCATTTTTTAATTCTAATATTTGAGCTATTAATTTATCCGTTAAGTTCTCTCTATTAGTATAAAGAATAAAGGCTTTTTTAAAAGCTAAAAAATCTAAATATTTGCTTGTATTTAAAGTATAATTATCAAAAATAGAAATTAGTTTAGAAATATCGTCCTTTTTAGATATAGTAAATATTTGACTATCCTTAGAAGCATATATAGACCCCATACCTAATTTATTTTTAATGTAATTTAAAGCATTTAAATCATCTTTGTGTAATCCTATTTTAAATCTAAAAGAGAAACCTTCAATTTTGTCTCTATTAAGAATCTGAGATATACTAAACATACCTTCAGCATCTGAAAACCCTACAAACCATCTATAAAATCCATCAAAGTCTTTAGGGTTTACGGTGTTAAGGTGATCGATGGAATTATTTTGATGTAGTGATGTATACAGTGACAAATCTCTACTAGTACATAACACGAGGATTGAAACCTCCAAAGATGAAATAAAAAGCATAATTAAATTTTGCCCTAAGATTTCAAGATAAGTAAAATTAAAAGTTAAATTTTGTTCATAGAGTGGGACTCTCACCCACACAGCAATAATTTCTCAAATATTTGAGAAACTAGCATGTTTTACTGTATTAAGTAAAGGTAATTCAAACAATCTATTAGTTTATTTTGTATAGCATAGAGTGATGAAAATGTGGTCTTATAAGACTTAATAATTTATTTTTCGAACTTGAATTAACATAAAGTCTATTTCTGCTATGAATAGATGTTTCTAATCCTCAATTATCATACAATGCAGCTTGTAACACTTTTACATCTTCTAAAGTAAATCCACTTGTATTAAAGATATATCCAGATTTATGGTTATCACCGTCATCCATCACTCAAAACGCTAAACTTTTTTCTGTTAACAAACTACCTATATTTAAGGGTACTATTTTTTTTCCTTCGTTATAGAATAATTTGTGAAGTTCTGTTATAGCTGTTAACTGGCGAGTTGTAAAATAAACTGAAGACGTGTCAAAAGTCAGTCTTTCCACAGTTTTTATACTTGCGTTGGCTGTACATAGATATTTAAATCTTTCAAACAAATGTTCAAGATATTCTCTATGAATAATTGATTGTTCAAATCTCATAAAAGCATTTTCATTATTTTTTCTAGATATAAACAGATCTCCTAAAATTAAACCATATAAGATTTCATAATCTTCTCTGTTTATTAAAGGAGAACAACTCTTACTATAACCTTTTGTTTTAACAGTCCTAACTCTCGTACTTTTTGTACTTTCTGAGTCGGATTTTGTTGAAAAGGTAAGTTTTTCAAACTTTCTATTACTAATTGTAATTAGATTAGATCATATCACATATAAATATACCTAAAGGTAGCCGTAGGGTAGACTTGTTAGCATTAAATCTTATAATAATAGCTAACGGTCAACGGAATAACCTCTTAATTATTTGTCGGTTCACCTTTAATTAAGCATCAGGAATATAATAATTTATTATTATATGCTAGTGGGAATAATTAATTGTATTAAAGGTTACTTTAGGTAATTTATATAAGGGCGTTTGATCGTTGAAGTCCAACTATAAATCTAGTCAACCAACTTTGCTTTAAAATAAAATAATTCTAATTTAAATATATTTTATAGAATTAAATATGATTTATATAAAATTAAATACTAAACCCTATATAGTATTTTAACGTTTAGATTTATAGATAAAACCTGCGGATTGTTTAAAAGATAAATATTATATAATATATACCTGATATATATATTATTATTTTAAAGGTTCCCGCAATTTGCCCTTTTCGCATCGATCGACCCCCGATGGCCCTTTGAATTCTTACTTTTTTTCAAAAGGATTAACAGGTTCAATTCCCATAGGAGGTCATTGAGCACCTAATTCTACTGTAGGTGTTAAAGCACTCGTTTTTAATATATTTATATATTTTTATATAAATAAAAATTTTAATATATGCATCTTTATGTTAATACTATTTTCGTCTTTTATTCATTCTACCTTTTATTTTTTTTAACTCGTCTAATCCTTCTCTAGTTAAATGAGCTTTATTATTGATTAGAGCCGCGGCTTTTTTAAAATCATCATAATTTTTAGATTTTAAACCATGTAATTTAAATTCTTCAAATATTGGGATAACTTTATCGCGAACATCCGTAAATTTTTCAACTATAAATTCACCACAATCTGATTTAGATATATATCTTCCACAATTAAAAGTAGAAATTAAACTTTCTAAGAGATCTTTATCTTTACTATGTTGAGATAAAATAAATCTTAATCATACAGCTTCGCCTAATTTAGATTCTGGTGATTTTTTTAATGCTATAAAAAAACAACCTTCAGCCTCAGTGAAACCAGCCAATCAATGTAAATCTTTAATTTTTCTATCATTAATTTTTGGTTTCACTAATGCAGGTTCTAAATCTGGAAAAGCTAAACTTAAAGTATCAGATATTTCTCCACCGTTAAGCGTAGTTTTAATTGATACTATTCTATTTAGCCCTTCTAAAGTTAAATGTTTTCCCTCTTTCATTAAGTCTATTACTTCTTTAAAAAGCAGAAAATCGGATTGTTTACACGTCAATAAAGGGTGTTTATCAAAATGATTAATAATTATATTTAAATCTTTTAAACCTGATACTCTATATTGAACAGATTCTACTCCCAATTTTGTAATATGTCCTACCCCAAAAAACAATTTAATTTGCTCTAATAAGGCAAGATCTTTTTCATGAACACCTATTTGGAATATAGCTTTTATTCTGTAACCTGTTTTATATCTAGGGTCTGAATTAATACCTACGAAAAAGCATCCTTCTCCGTCAGTAAATCCTGTAACATACTTAGGATTTAATACATCAGTTGTATTATCGACTGATGAAGCTTTAGTAGAAAATAAAGATCTTTGAGTTATTGAAGAATTTAAATATTTATTAACCCTAATAGTACTAACATTTTTTATTGGATGCATATAAACCAAGTTTCCTTGGCACTTAGAGCACACCTTACAATATTTAAATAATATTGAGGAACCGTCTGCTCGTTGCTCTTTTACAGATATATAACTATCTGATTTAGATCCGCGATAACCCATTCCTTGTATTAAACCAAGAATCTTTAATGATGTTACTATACCCTCAATCATTAATGAGGCCGCTATTAATCTTTCAACTAACAGTTTAGTTATTAAAGCTTTAGGGTGTTCCCGGAGTTTGGCTCCTATTCACAGATTACTTTTACTATGAAAAAATGCTCAGAAGATTGCTAAGAAGAACAAAGCTTCAGACACTATAAATAAAATAATACCTAAGTTTAATCCTTTTTGGACAGAAAGGGTATGGTTTCCCAAAAAAGTCAATTTAAGTTTAATATATCACTATATTAACTGGACTATCTCTTAATTAATGGGTTTTTAATAATAACGCATTAACTTTTAACGTATAGTCTCTGAGGATCCTACTAGGATAATTATACGTCCTTTGGTTTCCTGCTGATTGTCTTAAAATTATAAGAGTTTCCAGCATATAGTTAAATTTTACGAGAGCACTTTATAAAATATACTTAAAAAATTTTTATTTATTAAAAATCTAAACCAATTAATGATCGAATCTTTAATCTTCCTTTATCTGTAAGATGTTCTTTAGATATTATCATATTATAAACAATTCTTCATTTGATATAATTATTATACTTTTCACCTATTAAAGGATACTTGTCAAAATAATGAATAAGAGGTTTTATATTATTTATAGCTGATACTGATAAAGATAATACTTCTGTAGATGTTTTATTACTATTATAACTTTTTACAGTACAACCCAAAAACAATGCTAATTTTTCCATAAAAGGTAACATATATGAAGATGTAGGTTTATCATATGAACGTTGATCTAATCTAAATTTTAAACTTACATTTTCACTTACAGATCTTTTTCGGGTTTCTGACTTAGGTTTACTTACTACATACTTAATACCAAAATGTCCTGAAGCTTCAGTAAAACCTGTAAATCAACTATTTTCTGAAAATTCCGAACTATCTAATAAACTTTCTGTTATATTTAAAGAATATTTAGTATTAAAAAAATTCATTAAATCATTAAATCTTTTATTTTTAGGTGTTCTAAGTTTACCATGTATTAGATTAATAATGGTTAAAACTCCGATTTTATCCCCTATAATATAACGAAGCCTATTATCACCTGAAACTTGCAAACGCCCTATATTTCCTAATTCTGACTGAATAAAAGCATATAAACCTAAATTATTAATATGTGAAGTAAACACTATTCTAGGATTAAGTACTCTATTCAAAGTTGTAGTTCCTAAAGCAGGAATAGAAATATGACCATCCCCCTCCAAAAGACCTGCTAAATAGTAACCTAGAAGATCCTTATTATTTGTATATATATTATAAAAATGAAAATTTGAATTATAAGTTTTTAAACTTTGTTTTACATCTTCAACAGGGATAGCTTTAGCTGTATTTAAATAAAAAAATTTTAAATTATATTTCATTAACCATAATTTACCCTCACTAATTATATCTCTGAATCAAAATGACATAGAGAAAACTAATGTTATAAGAGCTAAATAAAATACATTATGTGCATTGCTAAAACTATGCATAGATAATGCTCCACTACTAGCTAAAGTAAATAAACTAATACTAGTATATAATGGTCATGGTGAAGGGGATACTAAATGAAAAGGATGAATTTGAAAATTACTCCTTACTATTTCAGTCATTTACCTTTATTAATTAATAAGTTAAAAGCATACAAAGTATATAATTAAAATAATTTTAAAGAAAGAAAGTAATTTCTTACTTTACTTCTTTAAGAAATAGGTGAATTGAACACCCAACCTTCCGTGTGTAAAACGGTTGCTCTACCATTGAGCTAATTTCTTTTATATTAAATTTTTTACTTTAGATTTAATTTTTTTTTTATTGTTATAACTATAGCACCTCCCATTGCTAATAATAATATAAAACTAGCTATTATAAGTCACATATTATAGTTAGTATACATAATAATTTAAGGGTACTTGCGCAAACAATTAACTAACTAGTTAATTTAAACGATTCCTGTTCTGCTTTAATATTACGAATTTGATCAAAACCCTCTTTTGTTAAATGAGATTTATTTTCTATTAATTGGGCAACTTTAGAAAAATATTGAAAATCTTTCAGTTTATTACCTATAATAGGATATTTAATAAAGAATGTAATAATCTTATCTTTAATATCTGAGAATTTAGTAACTCTTATATCAACTGCATCTCTACCTCTAGCTAAATTTCCGCAATCTAAGTAAGTTATTAAACTTTCCATTAATTGTTGATCACGAACATGTTGAGTTATAGTAAAGATTAATTTAGTAGCCTCACCTGATTTAGTTTTAGCTTTAAAAATTTGAATTAGAAAGCTACCCTCCCCTGAAACGAATCCTACAACTCACTGAGGGTATATGCACGTGTGCTACCCTCATAGTTATTAAAAGGTTTACCAAAAGCTGTCACAGAATCACGGACTATTGCTTGTGTAGAAAATTTATTAACTCTAACACCATTGTTCCGTTTATTTGTAAGATAAGAAGTATTTGAACCTCCATATTTGTGTGAACTATTACTGTTTACTCGGCTTAATAGTAATAACTATAGCTCCTATCATAGCCAATAAAAGTATTAAACTAGTTATTATAAGCCACATATTAAAATTTGTGTACATTATATTACCAATACTAGTAATATCACTATTTTCAACTATCGCCCCATCTCATATCTTACTTGTTACAAAATGTATATCATCACTAGATGTATTTAAATCCACTTTTTTATTATCTTGATTTAAAGAGATATTATATAAAATATTGTTTAAATTATAATAGTTATTTAATATAGCTATATTGTAAGGTAATAATTGAAAAATAGGATAATTAAAAGATATCGCTATAGCGATAGCTAAAGGTATACTATTACTAGTATTGCTTTGTAATTCACTTATTCTAATATTTATTAACATTAAAATAAATAAAAACAATATAGATCAATTCTAATTAACTTAAGATAAGTATAGTGGTTAATTAATGCTAAACTTATCAAGGAGTTACTATCATACTTGCTAATGATCATCCATTCTACTATAAATTAGTAATTATGGATTGTCCTTCCTCCTTATGAAGATTAAATTCTTCATTTTAGAATCCGACTGTACATTTGAACAGGTATTCCAACCTAACTCTAGTAAACCAGTCTGTCGCGACATTTACAACTGCCGACGGTCTTTGATCAGGATATCATTGACCGTTTTTACTTAATTTTTCTACAAGTTTGGAATAGTACAGTTGTAACTTTCTTTCTAAACCTACCCTTTTAATTCTTCTATTTTCCTTTATTTTTAACATAACTAACGATAAAAAACAGCCACTCTTATAATTTTATTATCCTTAATTATAGCGAAACCATCTTGCTGTCCAGATGAAGAATCTAAATGTCTCCTTACTGTTCTAAAATCTACATTTAAAATTTCAGCTGCATCATTTAATGTAGAAGCTAAAATTATTTCTCCATTATTTTTAGTTATTTCAAAGACACAATTATTTCAACGTCTATTCACCACTTTTCTAGTTATATTGTCTAATTGACGACCATCACTTAAATGTGTAATAGTGGGTTTTGCATTTATTATTCTGTCTATGCTTTCCTTAGGTAAAGGAGAGATTTTCTCAGGTTCAGAATTGTTGGATAATCTATAGTTATTCATAGTATAAGATAATTTTAATATTAATGATTTAATTTCTTCATTTCTATGTACTCCGTTATATATAGCATTACATATAATTTTAAAGTCATTGAAATCTTCACTTTTTTTAGTGATAAATTTCATGTTATTTAAAAAAGGTATAAAATAGTTAGTTAAGATATTAGTATTTGTAATTCTAACCCTTATTAACGATCTAGCATTGTTTATTTCTTCATTTCCTATAATTGCAATAGCTGATGATTTTTTTAATTTAAACATAGAATACTTATCAAACCCTAAATTATTTTCTAGATATTCTTGGATTTTCTCTATAACAGGACGTTGTACCTTACTAAGTCCAATTATAAAAGCTGGTTGAAATTTACTTCTATCTAAATAGAATGAACCTTCAGCCTCTATAAGCCCTAATAATCAATAATCTGAAATAACTATATTATGATCTTTAGGAAAATTAAAATTAATTCTATTATTATTCATTCCTTTTTTAATTGTTAACAATTGATCAATAAGAGTTCTTTTATCTTTTATATTATTTTCATAATATAAATGAAAAGCTTTTTTAAAATCTAAATAATCAAGGTATTTAGTTGTGTTTAAATTATATTTATCAAATATAGATATTAATTTATTAATATCTTCCTTATGTATAACAATAAATTTACAACTATTACCATACACTGCTATTTCATTACCTATATTCAATTTACTTCTTATATATTTTAAAGTATTTATGTCATCGATATTCCATTTAAACGTTTAACTTTGCTTTTAGATTATAAATTTTCTCTAACCCTTCTGATGTTAAGTGAGATTTAGTTTTTACTATAGAAAAAATTTCTTTTCAAAGTAAATAATTTTTAAGTTTATTACCTTTTAATGTAAAGGTATCAAAATGAGGTATAAGGATTTCATCTATACTATTAGAATCAGCTATAGTATATTGTACAGTATTTTTATAGTTAACTATTTTTCCTGCTCCTCCGAAGAACCTTTGTATTCTATAAATTAAAGGCAAGTCTCTAGCATGTAAACCTATACTATATATAATTCTGATGTGTTTAGTTTTAGAAATAGAGACAAAAAAGGAACTATCACCCTCAGAAAATCCACTTACTCAATAAGGATCAAGAGGAACATTACTAGTTTTATGTTCGAATCTCTCTAACGGTTTAACATCTTTAAAGACTGTTTTTAAATTTTCAGATAGACCCTTATTAAGAACAGATTTTATACTAACTATTTTGGTTAACCCCTCTAAATTTAAATGTTCTTTGTTAGCTATTAAATTAATACACTTAACTCATAATTGATAGTCTACAACTTTACCACTTTGTAAGAGGTATTTATCAAAATGAGGAATAATAACATTTATAATATCCTCTAATTTTCTTACCATAAAACAAGCTGACGTTTTTTTATCTATAAACACTCTACCTACCCCAAAGAAATTTTGAATTGCATATAATAAAGGTGCATCTTTAGAGTGTAAATGGATTACGAAAGAAGGTGACACACCTCAATTTGTTTTTCCTGACTGTTTTTTTTTAAACTCAATCATAAAGCAACCTTCTGCATCTGTAAATCCTGTAATTCAATTTGGATCTATATCACTGGGGTCTGATGAGACCGTAAGAGAAGGTTGATTAATTGTAGAATAATACTTAGTAAAAGAAGAAATGGCTGGGAAAATAGAAGGTCTAATACAAAAATTCTTTGGCGACGGAAAGTAAGGTTTACGATAAGAAATTCAAGGGTGAACGGAGTGTCTAAAACTATGTAACTCGATAATAAATCTAAAACTAGCTCATGTAATATCACCATCTTTATTTTTTTGAAATACTATAGTGAAATTAGATTCTCCATCTGAAAACCCTACGAATCATTTAAGAAACTCTTCATACTCTTTATCAATACAAGACTGAGTAGAATAAAATTTCTTACCTACTCATATGGGTAGTATATTTCTTGAATTCACCTTATAAGAATAATTATCGTTCATTACTTTGTCAAAGAAAAATTTAATTAGATTTAAAAGTACCTTGTAGAGTTGGACTTGAACCAACCCGGCTTTATTTCACACATGTTCTACTACCGCTCCAATATAAACAATTAAATAAGATAAACCTATAAAACTTAAACCTAACATTATTAAATAACAGGATATATTCGCAAATAAACCTATTAAAAAGAGTACGGATACTATGGGGTTTTTACTAATAATAACAAGTATACCACATAAAATTGCCAATAATGATAAAATATCTAATATATCTGTTCTATAACCATTTGTATAAGTTTCGTATATAATAAACAAATTATTCATATTTATATATATTTTCTTTTTACCTTCGTAAAGGATGAATTACAAGAGTACTCAGATTTGAACTGAGAATTTGGAGGTTGAAGCTCCCTATTTTACCATTAAACTATACTCTTAAAAAAGTATATTTTAGTTTTCATGCGCTAATTTTTAGCGAGGAAACCCCAAGCGGAAAAGAGGTGATTCGAACACCTATATGTAATTCTACACAATATTTAGCAAATATCTTACCCTACCAATAGCAACTTTTCCTTGCTTCTTCCACCCACTACGTTTTAAGATAACCTATATAAAGAGCAAATAGTATTAAAACTTTCGAATTAGAACGGTCTATTTTGAAAATTACTCCTTGGAGGCGCAAGCTCCTATAATAATTATATATACACTATTTTTGCTGTTTATGTCCCACCTCCGCCCCTCGGGAACTTTCCCTGAAGTTGACGAGTCATAAACTTAACAAACAACCACGCTAGTACCAGCAACAACACTAGCTATTTAATAATTTCACTATATATTTTTTAATATTAAATGAATTATTTAATTTAGGGTTAACAAATATTTTCAGATTACTAATTTATATATAAATATATTTATATTTTACTTAAACTTATAGATAAGCAAACATAAAGAAGAACTTTATCACTTTAATTAGTATATTATACCTTTTTAAGACTGTGGAGTTTACCTTTAAATTTAAATAAACTATTCTTGTTAATTCTGTTAGGAATAGTTTGTAAAGATACCTCCAAATAGTTAGCACAATCTTTAAATGTGTAAAATGTTTCGGCTACTTCTCCCTTCTCATCTATAAGTTGTATTTCATTCTGTACCACTCCATTAATAAACCTATTATGTGAAATTATTCAAATGTTCCCATTTCTAATCTCTAAGTTAGAAGGTTTACTTAACATAAGGTTAATATCTTTATATAAAAGCTCTCTATCTATTGTTGCCATACCTGAGTTAGATAATCTACGGCTATTCATTTGACTAATAATTAATTCTATTAGTCTTAAACCGTCATCTGTGTATTGAAACCCTTTATCACGAAGCATCAAGATACTAGCTCAATCTTCAAAATCTTTTTTCTTTTTCCTTTGTTAATTTAGCGAATTTAAAAAAGGTATTAAAGCTTCTCGAATGAAATCATATTGGTTAACTATTATTTGACATAATTTTTTATTACCTAATTCATTTTTGCTAATTACAAGTCTCACTCCATTGTTAGCCTTATCTAATTTATTTAATTCAGGACCTCCCAATTTTTGTAAAAACTTCTGTATACCCTCCAATAAATCTAAATCAATAAACGCTTGACTAATATTAAAGATTAAGCTTAATTCTTTAGATTTAATGAAAAATGAACCTTCAGCTTCGATGAAGCCTAGTAGTCAATAAGGAGTAATCCTATATTGATGATATGCAGGTAATTTATAATCAGTTCTTTTACTATTTATACCACTTTTGATTCCTTCGAGTTTTTGAACCAGATCTAGTGTTTTACTACTAGAGTTGATATATAACTCGAAAGCCTCTTTGAAATTAAAGAAGTTTAGCAATTTAGTGCTATTTAAAGTATATTCTTCTAATGCGGAGCATAAGCGAAGCGGTGAAAATACAAAATAGAAGTTACCTTCTCCATCTGTTAACCCACATAGTCACTCATAAAATTCTTGCATATTAAATAAGGATTGATCTGTTGCCGGAGCGGTCTTGTTATTTTTATCATCTTTATTGAGTAGTTTTTTCAATTAATACTTCTCCATCCAAAAAACCTACCTGAACTGTCGTCTCAAACCCTAAAACTTTCAAAACCTTCATTAACACCACCGCTATTCATTAAATTGTTATTTGTAATTTTGTTATTATTTTTAGTCATTTTTGCTTTCATCATTTTCATAATATCATTGCGTATTAATTCAGATTATTATTGAGAATAGTGCACAAGCATAGTGCACAAGCATAGTATAAAAGGTATAATCTTCTAAGTATTTTTCATTGGACATGTATATATTTTTGTTTGGTTATTTTTATTCTTTAACGGTGATACTAAAGAATCAGGGTTATTTTATCTTTAACCGAGAGATTTAAAATCTAAGAATTGTAGGCATTTGCACCCTAAATTTATTCAGAACTTTCACATCTTTTTGTTTAATTTATAGCTTAATTGTTATTTTTTTTTATACTCTCGATTAAAGAAACAATTTTTACTATATTAAACATATGTTCAAAAAACTCAATGAATCTACTAAAACAATACTCTAGTCCGTAAACCTACGGGATTAAGGATAAGAAAAACGATAAAACTTTTTATCAATTAATAACCCTAGAGGAGCACTAAAAAAGATTTTATCCATTAGTTGCTAATGAATCGAATTAGAAGGGTCTCGAACCCTCATCTACTTCCGTGACAGGGAAGTCCTTTACCAATTAAGTTACTAATTCTCATATTACGGCCAGTCGAACTCGAATCGACACTCTATGATTGGAAGTCATCGGGTCTACCATTAACCTATGGCCGCTTATTTTTTTAGGATATACGAGATTCGAACTCACATAATGATGATTAAAAGTCATATGCATTACCCTTATGCTAATATCCCTCAAATCCCTTATGCATATCTATTATTTTAGCGTCCGTCGCCTGCGGAAAGATGAATCGAACATCTACCATGCTCCTCTCTCCCTCTCTCTACGGATCACTATTTACTCTAATACTAATAACTAAATATACCTTAGCTAAATATAAATTATATAAAGAATTACTAAAATCTATCTTCAATAAACAGAGACCAGTAACGTCCCCAAGATGAATCGAACATCTATAGCTGCATTAACAGTGCAGAGCTCTACCGTTGAGCTATGGAGACTTGGGATTTGTTCTGATTTAGAATAAAAAAAATGTTATCTACTTTACAAACATAGAACATAACTATTTAAAATTATTAGCTTTCTACTATCTTAATGGTAACTAGTTTACCTTCCCTTGTTAAGCTAGAAGACATATCTTTTTCTTTAATAGGTTTAAGGATAAACTGTTGACCGTTTTCAACTCTACGTTTCACAGTTGAACGAGCTATACCTAAATATTTTGCACATTCTGCTACTGATGGGAAAGATTTAAGCACTTCTCCATCTTTTTCTACCAAAAGGACACCGATAGCTGAATTATCCACTCTATAACGATTTAATGATAGAATAAAAGTTCTTCCTTCTCTTATTTCATAGTTAGAAGGCTGTTTTAAGAATTCCTCGATATCTACCATAAGTAGATTCCGGTCTAATTTAGTTCTCTTCGAAGTAGATAACCGACCATTGTTAATTTGGCTAACGATTCTCTCAATTAAAGCTTGACCTTCAGGTAAGTAGTGAAACCCTTTTTGAATCATTTTTAAGATCGATTTAAAATCTTTGTAATCTAAATACTTTTTACTATATCATTTGACACTATCAAAAAGAGGAATTAAAACCGCTTCTATAAAATAATTATTATTAACACTTAAATTAAACTGACCTGGATAACCAAGATAAACCTTCACTCAGTCTTCGGGTACATTAATTCTACTTGATTTTTGTAAGAATCTTGCTATCTCTTTAAGTAAATCCTCGTTACCTTTCTGAGCAATCGAGAATATTACATTTCTCGTAAGAGTATTATAACTAAAGGAACCATCACCTTCCACAAATCCAATTCATCAGTTTTTAGTTATTCTATAATGATTGATAGGCATAGTGTAATCAGTTCTTTTAGAGTTCATCTTACTTATAATACCTAAAATTATAGGCTTTAATTCTTTAAGGTCTCTATTTGGCTCATTATAAAGTGTGAAAGCTTGTTTAAAAGCTAAGAAATTAAGATGCTTAGAAGAGTTTAAATTGTATTTTGTAAATAAAGCTATAATTATACCAATCTCTTGTTTTGAAATAATATTATAAGTAACTATTGCTCTTTCATGATCAACTTTCACCTTACCTAACCCTAACTTACTTTGAATAAACTATAAAACCACTCGGTCGTCGAGGTGTAAACCAAAACTAAATCTAAATTCAAAAGCACTTCCAGATCTTTGAGGGGTGATCTGGAAGCAACCCTCAGTATCAGTGAAACCAATAAATCATTCTATAAAATCGCCAGATAGTTTAAGTTGTTCCTCACTATCTTTCTCAGCTTCTATATCCTTATTATGTTCTTTTAACCTTTCAACTGAATCACTTAATTCTGAATTTTTAGAAAAATAGATATCTTTAGCTACATCATTTGACAATATAGTACTAGATTCTATATTAGGTATAAGGAGATCGTGACCTATGGCACCTCAAACTAACTTTAGTGCATATCAAGCTATAAATCTTATCAATGTGAGTAAACTGAGAGCTAAATATTGAAATATATCCAAAATGCTAAATAATATAAAAGAGGGAGATATTTTTGTGCGAAGCGCGAAGCGCGAAGCGCGAAGCGCCCATTTGACCACATGGATTTAGCTAAGGACAGTCTAAGCAGACCATGATCCCCACCAGAACACCCTTTCGTTCCTGACGTTAAAAGGGTAATGTTCGTATAAATAATTTTAATATTCAATAGTATTTTTTTTTGCTAATTACTATCATGGCGCAAGCTCGTATTTAAAGTTTTATATTTCGCTTAGCTACAAGACTAAAGGTAGAAAGCATTATTATAATATTTAATTAAATCTTCTTAAACATTGTTTAAGGGAGGGAAGGATATTCACAGTATCAAGCTCTACCATTGAGCTATAGAGACTTATCCTTAGGAGACAAGAGATTCGAACTCTTAAAGCCGCTTTAAACTACTGAGTTTACAGCTCAGCCCTTCTTACCAATAAAGGAAGTCTCCTCTATATAAATATAATTTACTTATTTATTGTAAAAGTCTTGATGGTAAAATCCATCAATATTTTTGTAGTTTGCGCATGAATTTAAAGTTACTCGTTTTGCACAAAAGTTAAATGAACACTTGGTATGATATTTTCTTTTATTATCATAGTTTCATACTAAAATAAGATTGTCTGGAAGGCTTCACCGTGTAACACCTTTAAATTTAGATAATGTAGAAAAATATTTCTTACAAGGGAAACCTTTTTTAAAACATAGATCAGAACGATGAGGTATATATTTATCACCATATCCTCCCTCTAAATTAGAATAACTAATGATTTTAACTTTGTTGTTATTACATTTCTTACATTCCTGTAATAAAAAATCTTTATCTTTAAGTTTAGATCCTGAAAATACCAATTTAATTTTTTTAGATTTAGATTCTTCTTGATATATATTATCTCTACAAATATTCTTATTCTTATTACAAAAAATTAAAGACAATCAAGAGTAAGCACTGTATCACTTATTTCCGCAATTTAAACATTTTCATTTCCCATAAGTTTTAACATATTCAATATTAGTATCTTTATCTAAAAAACAATTATCACTCGAAGGTTTGATAAATTTAATTTTTTTAGAAGGATTCTTCTCGTTAGTAGAATAAAAACGTGGTTGTATCGGTAACATAAAGGATACAGGACTAGAAAGATATCAGTCAACAAAACCGTATCCCTCCGGGATTAGATAAAAGGTAAAAAGTCTGCTACTAAATTGTGGAAGATAAATATTTCTATAATTTTTAATCATTTTTTTATCATTTAAAAAAGAGAATAACGGCCGGTTGTAATCATTGTCTCTTGCCGTATCAGAGCACTCCCCTCATCATGCGTGTAGGCGCATCGTTTCTCTGTGAACCGGGATTTGATAATGGGTTTCCAACCCGCGAAGATGCTGACAACAGGGGTTTAACTTCCCCCTGCGAGGGATTATGCGAGTGAACTTAACGCATCCCTATACGATAGGTGACTTAGCAGGTGACATTAGCAGGTAATGAACGCGGTAAGTACAGGGATCGCTTGCAACAAAGTCGGGAAATAACCGCAAATGAAGGGAAAGTACAGGTAATGAAGGGGTATAGAACAGGGGTGCTTCGCGCTTCGCGCTTCGCGCTTCGCGCTTCGCGCTTCGCGCTTCGCGCTTCGCAGGGAAGAACGGGGATGAAAGGAAGAACAATATGGGGTATAAGATATAAGTATTCATATAAAATACGTTACCTCTTGTATTATTAATAAATCTTGAGTTTTAATTCTGCTAATCTAATATATTTGGTAACTTTATAAATACCTATTAAATAATAAACTTATCGATTTATCCTATACTTAAATAGTTTATCTTTTATATTCATATTTCCTTAATTTCATACGGAGATTAGAGATTTGAACTCTATGAGCTTAACATTTATAACTTCTATACCTACTAAATTTACAGCTCAGCCGTCATATCTACAAACGGAACCTTCCAAAGTGCGGCCAGTCGAATTCGAATCGACACTTAATGATTGGAAGTCACCGGGTCTACCATTAACCTATGGCCGCTTATTTTTTTTTTGTTAAAATTTATGAATCCCGTGCAACTTCCACTACACGAACCGTATTTCGACTTAACACTAATCAGAATCGCGCATACGAAGAATCCTACTATAACATCTAAATCCTATCATTTACTTACTTATAATAAGAGAGCAAACTTATTGCACCAACTCCTTTCAGCATGCGACGAGTGGTTAGTACCAATCCAAAGTATTATTCACCGTGACATGGTGATTCACGATTACTAGCAATTTCTTATTCATGCAGCCGAATTTCAGGCTACAATCCATTTCCATATTTTATCCTATTTTTTGAGATTAGCTTAAATTCGCATTTTTGCTTCTCTTTGTGTAGGAGTATGTGGCACGTCTATAGCCCACAATATTACACAGCGATCAAATTTATCATACAAATAAATCGGACAATTCAGACAATTAATTAATTAGTATTTATTGATTCATTTTAGATTTTATGTTTAATATTTCATTAAATCCTTCTTTAGTTAAATGTTCTTTATTGTTAATCATTATAACAACTTTATTAAATTCCATAAAATCTAAACTCTTCTTACCTTTAATAGGATATTTCATAAAAAAAGGTATTATTACATTTATAATATCATTAGTATTTGTAACTTGGAAATTTACAGATTTATCACTAGAATAAACATATTTACCTTTAGTTAAGTTAAAATACGTAGTTAAATATTCAACTAATTCTTTTTCTCTAAGATGTAAACCTATTGAGAATCTTAATTGAACTCTTACACCTAACTTACTAGTTTCAGATTTACTAATTTTGATATTAAAACTACTATCTCCGCTTGAAAATCCGGCCATTCATTGAGGATCAGGTATACCTTTAAAGTTATACTCTGGTCTACTTATCTCAATATTTTTTCAATTAGAGAACTCTTCCTTTAGTTTACCGGTTAAACCTAAATTAAGAGAAGATTTTAGCCCTACTAGTTTTAATAAACCTTCTTTAGTTGTATGTTCTTGCTTTTTGATTATATCAAAAGTTTTTTTAAATATTTCATAATCAATACTTTTACAAGTTACGAGTGGATATTTATCAAAATGATCTATAATTACTTGTAAATCTTTGATAGATTCTACTCTATATTGTAAAGAATTTGTACCGTGTTTATGGATATTTCCTACACCTCAGTAAGATTTAATAGTTTCTAGTAAAGCAACATCTTTAGAATGTAATCCTATAGCAAATATAGCTTTAACTCTTCAATTTGTAGCATAACTTTCATTATGTTGAATTAAAAGAGAAAAAGTACCTTCTGCATCAGAAAATCCTGTGAAAAATCAGGGATCTATTGAACCATTAAGCTTTAGTTTCTGGGATTTATTAATGGCTGAATATGTCCTTATTTGATTAGAAAGGATTTTGATTTGATAATTTCTTTCGAAACCCGTTAGAGTACACCTTAACATTAATTTATTAATGTAACTACCATCTACTCGTTGCTCTTTTACAAATAAAGTGTTACCTTTATTTGACTTAGATCCGCGATAACCCATTTCTTTTTCAATCATTTTCTGACTTGTTACTATACCTGAGTAATTAGTTCAGCCACTCATATATTTTCATATATGGCTTAGTACCAGAAACTTTAGGGTGTCCCCGGAGTTTGATAATTTATCCCACAATGGTGATTTCCTACATCACTCAGCAGGCCATGATGACTTGTCTTATTCCCTTTTGTCCTGACCATTGTAGAGGGCCAGAAAATGCTCTATATTAAGAATTTTACAAATAAAGCCGGGGTATTCGTTAATTCCACGGACGGATCCGCAGTTTCACAACATTAACTGAAAACAGCCGTGCAACGCTTGTTCAACTAATTTCTTAGTCTGACTAATTTGTTAAAGAAAAATTAACAAATTATATTCAAATTGTGGTAAGGTTTTTCGTGGATCATCGAATTAAATAACATACTTCATTGCTGGTGTCAGAAACGGTCTAGTGATTTCAGTTCCTGCGTTGCCACATTACTCTTGAGGTGAAATGCTTACACTTTCATTTATAGACCAAGTATTTTTACCTAACCTATGGCATTCATCATTCTCTGCAAAGACTACTGGGGTACCTAATCCTGTTAGTTCTCTGTGCCTTCGTCCTTTAACGTCAGTTTTTACATAAGAGGTTGCCTTCGCCTTTATCAGTCCCCGAGGTATCAACAAATTTCATCTCTACACCTTAAGTACTACCTCCTCACATAAAACTCTAGTAAAATGTACCTTTTAAAAGGAAAATATTTACCGTCTAAGTACCCTTTAAACCTATTAAAGATGAATAACACTAGCCTCTTACGTATTACCGCGACTGCTGGCACGTAATTAGTCAAGGCATAAATCTGCATATCGTCATTATCAATAATGCATTTAGAACTTTATTTGATAATCAATTTGTAGTCCCTTTACGGTCTACCATTCCTCTAAGTTGCCAGTTCAGCCGTTTGGCCATTGACCAAAATTCCTCACTGCTGTACTCGCTTGCCCTGGGGTTTTTTCAGACCCAGTGTGGTCGATCAACCTTTCAGCTTCGACTACGAGAATTAAGGCTTGTTAAGTAATAACCTTAACAACTACCTATCCCGACGATAACTCCTTAAGTCCTCTTAAAGCGGGTTGTTTACACCCTTTTTATTATTATGAGGGATCTTTCCCTCTCTTTAAGGTAGGCCGGATATCTATACTCACCTGTACACCACTTTTAATAAAATTATTCATTAAATTAAACGTTCGATTAGCATGTGTCAAGCATTTAGACAGCGTTCAATCAGAGCCATCACCAAACTCACCTATATAAATACAATTTACTTATTTATTGTAAAAGTCTTGATGGTAAAATCCATCACTATAAATTTTGGGTTCCCTAGCTGATCCTGGTTTAAAAAACCTTTAAATATAGTTATTTTATTTTATTATTATGAAAATTAGTACAAAAAGTTCATGACCTTAAACAAAAGTTTCGAATAAAACCAAGCTATTTCTAGGTAATTATATCTCTCTAAATTATAGTTTTATGTAGGCTTTGCTAAGCTCGCTTTTAAATCTTATATTATGATAAACCTATCTATCCTCCGAACCCAGGTTTAAGAGATCAACCTTATAATTATATTTATTTAATAATAAATAACTATTATGAAGAAGACCTTAGGTACTAGGCCGAAGGGTTAATTTATTATATTTTCTATTTTAAACCTAAACCTTTCGGTTAAAGTAATTAAATATACGGACATATTGTTTACTATAACTTTCCTTAAATTCTTTTAAATTTAGTTTATTATTATCTCTAAAACTTATAGGAAGAGAGTTATATTATTCTTCCTATTTCTACCCTTATCTGCCTTCATTCTATCAGGGTGTATCTATGTAAATATCCAAAAAGATAAACCTTAGATGTTTAATAAATGCACTTCTAATTAAGGTTTGCTAAAGGTAGGGGGAGGGATACCTTACTAAAAGATGATTTTTTAGCAGTCTTTTATTATTATTATATCTACTTAAAATAAAAAGACTAAATGTAGAAGCCCCTCATTCTCATTTTAGATTCGAACTAAAATCGGGATATTAGAAGTATCCTGCTTTACCTTTGAGCTAATAAGAATATATTCTTAATCTTTAAATTATTAATAATATCTGTGTACTATTACAACACTAAATAATAATTATAAATTATAACATAATATTATATTTATAGAGATATTTCGCATAATTGTTTAATTTAAAACAATAAATAATTAAAATTAAACTAATTTTAACTATTAGTATTTCTAGATGAAGAAGCAGGAGATCTAGATCTTAGGCTTCTATTCGCTTCATCTAATAAACGACCATAGATACTCATTAGTCTAACTCTTCCTTCTAGAGCACCCGAGATAAGTTCTTGATTACCAGTATTAATTAGATCAGATTTTACAAATTCTAATCTACTTATTATACATCTAAGCTGTAATTCTGAACATTCGTCCATGCTTCTAATATTATGCCATATATGAAAAGGGTTATCCCTTTGTGGTCTATCATATATGGAATATCATCCAAAAGGTGGACAAATACCTTCTTTTTTTACGGCTTTAATCTATTATACTTTCAATATTAACTACTTAAAATAAAATCTTAAATAGAATAGAGCTTCTCCATTTTTCTCTTCAAGAGGATTCCGAAAATAATTAGAGCTTACGTCTAGATTATTATTTTCGAAGTTGAAGAAATAATAATTACACCCACCACCACCCGGTTATATTAATTACCAAACCAGATATGCTTAACTAGCTTGGAAAAAAGATAACCACGTAATCATTTATTTTTACATTTTATTCTTAATCCCCTAGCTTGCTAGCTTGCGCAGCAAGCAAGCAAGTAGGGGCTTTAAAGTTCCTCCCTAATAAGATGTTGAAAAAGAACCCTCTAGTAAAGTAACAATATATAAAATCAGAGGTTCCTTCCTACTAAATTAATTAAGAAACAAGCAACCAATGGCTATTCATCCTAACTAAATTTTTAAGGAGCCTAAAGTGACGTCCCTCTAAAAAATTATTAAACTATTTAATACTTATTAAACTAATTTTAACTAAAAACTAACAAAACTCAAGAAAAACTAACCAGTAGGATCGTCAAAATCCATAAGATCGTTTTCTGGCTTCACATCCGAAGAATCTTGTTTAAATCTACTTCCAGTAGCTGATGTACTACTAGATTCTTGATTAGCAGAGCTAGATTCTTGATTAGCAGAGCTAGATTCTTGATTAGTAGAGCTAGGTTCTTGATTAGCAGAACTAGAAGAAGGTAGGTTTTGATTAGTACTACCTTGGTCAGAACCATTTTCACTAGCAGAACTGTTACGTCTAGTAGTTCAACTACCATAATCCGTTTCCGATTCTTGTGATTGAATATAATCTAATACTCATGCACGTTTTTCCGCTATGACCCTTAGACTTTCATCTCTTTGTTCTCGAAGTGGATCACGATCCTCAGGATTAACTCTGTTAGCTTCTGCTATACCTTTGAGATATTTCCCTTTTTTTTTTGTTCGCAATAAGCATCTAATCCACTTGGATTATCTTTATATTTTTTAGCTAATTTCCTTCCAGCGACATCAATTTCATCCTCAGAATCGCGGCTATCTTCAGAATCGTCCTGAACCAAGGAAGGAGTAGACGGAGGGTTAGTATAATCCGGTGGAGTGTTACCTGTAGAATAACATACATATGGACCATTGCAACTAGAACTAAAAGGAAAAGTATAAATTACCAAAATATTTTCTAATGTAAATCTAAACCATCCTTTATGTAACCCGATGACAAAACCACAAATACCTGTGCTTGTATAAAAGCTATCCCAAGTTCCAAACCCGAGAAAGCTATAATAAACGACAAAGGGATTAATCCCAAAAAAAAGAATATTATACCACTTGTCATTATATTGTATGTGAAACCTGCTAAAATATTTAATAACATGTGACCTGATAGTCAGGCAGGCAGGCAGCCAGCCTTTATTAATAAGGACAACCCTCTAACCCTACCCTCGGTAAGCTTACACCTAACTACTCTTTATCCTTATTAATAATGTTACCAGCTTTCAATTTTAGGTCTTATGAGAATACAAATGAAATACAGTATAGGTAAGCTATTATTATCTTAGAAAAAAAAAAGAAAAATAAAAGTTCAACACTATATATATTATAAGAAATATATCTAAAAAATAAACTTATTTTTAGCTTAGTAAGTGTACTAGGATCTTATTTTTTTTAGATATTCAAGAATAAGACCCATATTACATTCATATACAGCTATTTGTCCCATTACTTTTCTTTTAGCCAGCAAAATAGCAGTTTCATTACCTGATTTGACTGCAGCTTCATATTGATTAACTGTATCTGTTAAAAGCCATTCTTGACGATTTTTTAAATAATGAATACTTTCTAATTCATTTTTATCAAGATTATGTTTGAATCCTAAAACAAGAGGAGGACGATTAATTTTAAGAATCCAATCAGATACTAATCTCTTCTTATAAGAAGGCAAATTATCAAAAATATTGTCGGTTTCCCCTTCTTTAGTTTTTCTTTTTTTTCTTGAAGGTTCCCCTAAAGGTTCTGTTCCCTTTGGGTCTTTTTCTGGTCCTCCTCCTCCCGATCCTGAAGATCCAAATGGTTTTCCAGGTCCTCATCCAGATGGTACCATCTTAATTATATAATTATTTATCTTAGAGCTAATTCCTTTAATTAAAAGAATTAAATTACTAAAAATAAGTTCAATTCATATAAAAAATAATATAATCGAAGATAACCCTAATATACTTAATAATATAAATAAAATCATTTCACCTATTTTATGTAATTCAGGATTATATTTTATTATTTTTTCATTATGTATAAACCATATAGTTAAACCTAATACATAATTAAATGTAGATATAACTAAGATAAAGTTAGATAAAAAGACTAATATATCTAAATGAGTACATTTAAAAATAATAGCTCAACAATAAAAAAAAAGATTTAAATCATTTATTTTTATTTTATTATACACGAAAATGTTATTATAAAATTTTACTATTCAAATTTTACTAGCAAAATATCATCCATATTTTTCTAAATCTACTTTAAAAATAGAATAATATTCCAAAATTAAATTAACTAAATATTGTCTTATATTTTTAAAATATTTAGATATAATTAGATTTAAAAACTTTTCAAATAAAATCTTTAAAAATACCATTATTTTTAAATAAAAACCTCTTATATAAAAAACAGGATATAATAAATAAAAGAAATCTAAGTTCTTTTGTATAAACCCTTTATTAAAAAAGAAAACTTTTCAAATTAAATAAGGTATAAACAAAATAAATCTTATTAAATCATTTAAATAAGATTTAACTTTACGATCTCTTAATGTAAATCTAAACCATCCTTTATGTAACCTGAAGATAAAACTACAAAAACTTGTGCTTGTATAAACGCAATACCCAATTCTAATCCTGAAAAGGCTATAATAAATGATAAAGGGATTAATCCTAAAAAAAAGAATATTATACCACTTGTCATTATATTGTATGTAAAACCCGCTAATATATTTAATAACATGTGACCTGACATTCGACTCAACAAATTCATCCTCTGATTATATTAATAATAAATATAAGTAAACTTTTATTCTTATATAATGCAATTCTTATACCATCTGGTAAAGCCATATGGAGTGATGTATACCACAGTAACCTAGTTTACTAATTTGAACAAATATTTTCCTTTAAAAGGATTAGTTCTATTTTCTTTTAAGTATAAAGATATACTAGGTTGACGATAACCTAATGCTCTAGCTGCTGCACCAATAGAAGGGTACATTGTAACCTCCTTAGTTTCAACATTAGTAACCTCCACTTTCATACTAGTTTTTTGAACTTTTCCTACGTTAACTAAATTTACACTTTCGCCTTCTAAGCTTACTAATTTAAAAGTATATCTACCTAAAACAGGCTTATCTTGTTTCAAGTAAATGTAATGTTCGATATATCTTCTATCAATATCTAAAGCACGGGCAGCAGCTTTAATGGCGTGGTAAGCAGTAGAAGTATTTGTTTCCAAATCAGTTACCTCAACTTTGATACCATTAGATTGAGCTTTAGATAATTTAGCCAAAATTTCCGGAGATTCGTATGTCTTATAAGTAGCGTTACGCATATTCTCTATAGCAGCTTCTGAATGTTTTCATCCAGATCCTCGTGAAGGGCTTCCAGGAGTTTTTAATATATTATACTCTGGGGAGTGTACTTCAAAAAAGTGTTTTTCTCTAGACATAAGACTATCCCTGTCGCAGATTTCTAGGATAGTAAGGGTAAAGTTCTGATAACCGTATTTTAATAATGCAACATTAATGGGCATACTTTTTTCGTTTAGTAGTCTATTAATATTGTAATACTCCAATAATCTACGGTTTAAATCCACACTAGAACCTACATATTTTTTCCCATTCAATTTATTAGTTCACATATAAATTCCGGTTTTACCCTTAACATATTTAAGGATATTTAATTTGTCTTTGTCAGCATCAGAGAAAACTACTAAACCGGCAGAGTCTGTAGAAGAACCCTCACCTCTTGAAGTTGAATACGCTCTAACAGCTATTTGTCTGAAACTAGAGAAGGTGCAAGCTCTATATTGATAAAATAAGCCACACGATCTGACGTTGTTTAAGTTAAAACCATAAGATATGACAGATCCATTAATAGAAATTTTAACAATAGATAGTATAAGTCGTTCACAACTTTATCCTTTCTTTAAAGGTATACCTATAAACTTTATCCCCTTATTTAAAGGTGTTTATGTACTTTATCCTTTCTTTAAAGGTGTTACAATATAAACTTTACAAATTATGGAAATAACAGAAATAATATATAAGTCCATATACACGGCAATGCCTAATTATTTACCTATTTTCCTTTTCGTCAGCGAAGCTGGTCCCTCTTCTTATTCCACTCTCGAGTTGATAGAGGAATAAAAACAAGAAGGAGAAATCATCACACTATAAATTGAGGATAGGCTATTGTGATATCTTTAATCTTGAATTATTTAGTTTCTTCCAAGAACCGGCTTTCCCGGCGACTAGAGTACACCTTACAGAAACTAAAACCCTAGAATCTGAAGAACCGTCTACTCGTTGCTCTTTTACAGCATTACTTTCACATAATACTGACTTAGATCCGCGATCACCCATTCCTATTGCTAGAATCTCTAATGATATTACTATACCCTGAGGCATTAATCAGGCCGGATAAGAAGTTTCCCTCTTATCTTTAGTTATTAGAGCTTTAGGGCTTCCCCGGAGTTTGGCTCTTTTACACAATAAGAGTGAGGTACCTAATCTCACTTTTTTATGTTAGCTCCTAATCTTAAACCAAGAGATATACATCTAGCCAGATAACTTATAAATTCTATTAAAACTAATAAAGGTAATAAAGCTAAAGGACAACCTGCGGGAACTAAAAGAGAAAAGAATTTAAGTCCATGTTGTGAGAAACCTAAGATTGTCGCTCCTAAAACTATAGTAAAACTTAATGAAAAAGTCAAAGCAAAATGACTTGTCGCAGCAAAACTATAAGGTATTAACCCTATAAGATTATTCATTAAAATAAATACAAATAAAGCATAAATAAACGGGAAGAATACTTGCCCATTTTTTGGGTTTATTTGATTTGTAACAATGTTAAGAATAGTTGCAAAAAGACTTTCTTGACTTATTGATCAATTATTACCTACTAATTTATTGTAATTTGTACTTAAAAGATTAAGAGCTAGTATAAAAAACGCTCCTATCATTAGGTATAATCCTATATTAGTTATTGATAAATGTATATTTCCTAATATCATGACCGTCAAATTTATCACCTAAATATTTAATAAAATAACAATAATCAACAATAAATAAACATAAATTATAACTCGCTGTTTGTGTGTAGCCAACCTTAACATATAAGGTTTAGGATAAACCAGGATTCTTACTTAGACCTTCAGATCTTTTATCTTTTTGATACTGTTTCATTCATACTTGCTTTTATTTCACGAATTTTATTAAACCCTTCATTAGTAAGATGACCTTTGGATTTAACAATTTCACATACTTTACATCATTTTTTAAAATCCGAGGATTTAACACCTAAAACCTCAAACTTACTAAAAAACGGTAGGATTTTATCCCATATATCCGAAAATCTTGAACAAGTGTAATAAACTGCATTTTTTGATTTAGATAATCTTCCAGATCCTAAATAATTAACTAAACTTTCCATTAAGTATTCATCCCGAGAATGTTGACATATAGAAAAAATTACTTCAACTATCTTTCTATCATTGTTAGTAGATTCACGTTGTTTAATATAGAAACAACCTTCACCAGAAGTAAATCCAGCAAGTCAATTGGGATCTTGAATTTTTTGTGCTTCAACTAAAGGTCTAGGGAATTTCTCTGTATATGGAAATGCTTCCTTTAAATCCTTAGATAAACCTTTATTCATTGAGGCTTTAATATTTACAATTTCTTGTAACCCTTCTAGAGTAAGATGTCCTTTTCGATTCATAATATCAACTGCTAGTTTAAATAATTCAAAATCAGCTTTCTTTTGAGTTAAAAGTGGATATTTATCAAAATGAGGAATAATTATATTAGTTATTTGTTCTATAGAAAATAACCGTAACTGAATCATATCCTCACCTTTTGGATCAATACTTCCTATTCCACCTAAAGAGGATTGAATACTTTTTAATAACTCTAGATCTTTTTTATGTAAAGTTATAACAAATGAAGCTTGAACTTTTCAACCTTGACGATGGGCAGATGACTTTCTAACTGAAATCATAAAAGATCCTTCTCCATCAGTGAACCCTGTAATAAAGAAAGGATTAATTAAATTTAATTTGCAACTAGTAATAGATTTGTCAACAGCTGAAACAGTAGATTCGGTACGAGTTATATTATTAGTTATATTATTAGTTGAATATTGTCTTGTAAATAATTGGGAAGAAGGGATTTTAACTTGATAAGTTCTTTCGAAACCCATTAGAGTATATCTTAAACATGATAAAGTATTACTACCATGTCAACTACCGTCTACTCGTTGCTCTTTTACAGCAATACTTTCACATATTACTGACTTAGATCCGCGATAACCCACATTCTTTTCAGAAGCCTTCTGGCTTGTTACCATACACAGGTAATTAGTCTGTCCACTTATACCCTTTCGAGTATAGCTTGGTACCAGAAGTTCTAGGGTGTCCCCGGAGTTTGATAGTTTAACCCACATTGTGTTTTGTTTCCCAGACAATACTGTAGGTGCATCCAAACTTAATAAATCTCTAATTTCAAATTGATTTAAAGGACTAATTATTTCTCGGTTTAAATTAAAAAAGTTTGTGAATTTTTCCATTGTAAATTATCATAACTGTATTCAATAATTAATAAAAAAGTATAAAATTTAAACATATAAAGTAATTATTATAATTATAATAACTAAATTTAAATATATATTTATACACTTTAAATAAAATTTTTTCATTGAAATATAAATCTTGATAAATTAAATTTAATATAATATTCTAGAAATCTATTGATTGCACAGGAATATTAATTAAATAATTTAGATATAAAAGTACGAGCTAAAAATAAACGAACAAATCTAGGTAATATATATTTAGATAACATATAAATTGTAATTATTATAATTACAAAAGCAAAAGTTACTTCATTTACAAAATAAAAAGGTGTTAATTGAGGCATATTTATTAATAAATACATTATTTAATACTATGATGATAAGTATTAGCGTTTCTTATGAAACGGAAAAATTTCTATTGAAAAGATTTCAATTTTTATAGTTGCTTTACTTAAAGTTGTATTAACTTTTAATAAATAAATTATATTTATATATTAAATTTAGGGTAATCATTCAAATACTAATATTTTAAAATAACACATAGTATATATCTACTTTAACTTATTCCTATCAGAAAAATCTTGAAATTATTTCTTTATTCATTCTAGACTTAATATTCTTAATTTCAATATATCCTTCTTTAATTAAAGGTTTTTTCATCATGGAAGCTACAATTTTAAAATATAGATAATTAAGTAATTTAGAACTAGCTTGCGCCGTAAAAGATATTTATAAAAAAATGGTACTATGATATTATAAATGTCTTCAAATTTACTAACAACAAAATAATCTACTAAGCTGCAGCAGCCATTACTATCTCGAGATTTTACTCCACATTTTATTAAATATTCCAAGAGTAAACCATCTCTACATGTTCGTTTACTGAAATCAAAGTCTAGTAGAAAACCTGTTTTATATGCAGTACTTTTTTCTAATTTTTTATTATACCAGAGCTTGCGCCGTAAAACCAACAACTCAATATGGACTTGTATTCTTTAGAAGTAATAATTGATCTTTTATACCACAAATATTTGGAAATGTAATACTAAATTATCAGATACTCCTCTACTCATAGAAGCTTTTATATTTAAAATATCATATAACTCATTAATAGTTTTATTTCTATTTAATATTTTAGCAGTTTGCTGAAATAAAATAAAATCAGCTAATTTCTCAGTTATTAAAGGATATTAAAAAAAAAATGAGGTATTATTACATTGTTAAGGTCCTCTAAATTTTTAACTTCATAACTAGCATTATTACCAGACAAATATATATTACCTTATGGAAAAAATCTTATAATTCTTTCTAATTTTAAATCCTTTTTATATAATTTGATTACAAATTTAAGTATTACTGGTTATCCGAGTTTAATTGTAGCAGATTTAATAACGGTAATAGAAAGTAAATTCTGCATTAGAGAAACAGTTCATCATCAAGAATTTTATTTAAACTCTTTAGTAACGGGTCCTTGTGATACAAAAGAACTATAATTAAAGATAAGATTTATATATATATATTAACTTTTTTTTACCTTTGCTATATTAACCACTATTTTCAACCCTAGTGTAAAAATAATAGATTGTAGGCTACTAAGAAAAAATTATAAATTATAAAGAATATACTAAGCTAGATACTGAATAATGTAATCCATCTAGAATAAGAGATGGGTATACACCAAATACTACTGTGAATAAAACTAATATAAATAGTAAAAAGAATTCTCTTTTTGTAAGATCACTTATATTTTCTTCAAAGAACTTAGTAAATGATCCCCCAAAAGCTATTCTATTAAACATATAAATTGTATAGGCAGCAGAGAAAACAATTGAAGAACTAGCAAATACACCTAAAAGCGGTAGTCTCTCGAAAACTCCGTATAACGACATAAATTCTCCTACAAAATTTAAAGTTAAAGGAGCTCCACAATTTCCTAAACATAAAATAAAAAATAATATAGAAAATAAAGGCATCATTTGAGTTATACCTTTATAATAATGTATTAATCTAGTTCCAGATCTATCGTATAAAACACCACCTGCACATATAAATAAACCACTAGAAACAAATCCATGAGCTAAACCTAGAATAATTCCTCCTTCTATTCCTTGAATTGTATTACTAAATACTCCTATTAAATAAACAGCAGCATGAGATACTGAACTATAAGCTATTAATTCTTTAACATCTGTAGTTCTTAATGTGCTAAAACTAGCATATATTATTGTAATTACACCTATTACAAATACTATAAATGTATAGTCTAAAGATGCTTTAGGTAATATAGGTAAAATTAACCTAAATATACCATATAAACTTAATTTTAAAACAATACCTGCCAATACTATACTTCCACCTAAAGGAGATTCTACATGAGCTTTTAATAATCAATTATTTAAAAAAATAGTTGGAGTTTTAACTGCAAATGCTATAAATATACCACAAAATAAGAATACTTGTGTACTATAATCAAAATTAGTTTTAAATAAAGCGTCAAAATCAGTAGTTCCCATTATAGAAGACATTGTTAGAATTGATAATAATAAAAATAAGGATCCAAACACGTACACAATTTTGTCCTTGTTATGTTAATAATTTAGGACGGACTATTGTGTTATCTTTAATTTTGAGTTACTTTTAATTCACACCGGACTAACCGGTGAAATCCATCCTTGTTAATTCATGTGACATAGCGCAATACACAATCGCTAGTAGTAATGATCAGTTGTGTTATTATACCCTAGCGTAATTTTTTTTTATTTAGTATTATAATTAATATAATATACCTAAAAAGGGCGAATATGCGTTAAACAGAACTTTTGTCTCTTGGACTGCTCCTTCGGATAAAATTCATATTTGACTTTATATATTGAATTTCAGATAATCCTTGTTCTGTTAAGTGAGCTTTCTTACTCATTAGAGTAGCCGCTTTTTTGAATTTATAATAATCTGAAACTTTCGCACCTTTAATAGGATATTTGTCAAAAAATGGTATTACTTTGTCAGTAATATCCTGATATCTTGTAACTAAAAAATACACAACTGATCTGGCTAAGTTAAGTTCAATTCTACCACATCCTAGAGTAGTTATTAAGATTTTCATAAGCTCAGTATCTCTACTATGTTGAGCTATTTGAAATTTTAATATTACAGCTTTACCTATTTTACAAGTAGAAGATTTAAGTATAGAAATAAAGAAACATCCTTCACCATTAGTAAAACCTGCTAATCAATTTGGATCTATAACACCTCTATCTAAAAGTAAAGGTCTAGAAGCCGGATGAATATCAGGAAAAGCTAGCTTTAATTCATCAGATAAACCTAAATTCATAGAAGCTTTGATACTAATAATCTTATTAAACCCTTCTTTAGTTAAATGTTCTTTGTTTTTAAGCAATGAAACCGCTAATTTGAAAAGTTCGTAATCAGCCCATTTTTGGCTAATAAGTGGATACTTATCAAAATGAGATATAATTACACTTAAATTTTTCAAAGATTTAACCGTATATTGTAAGGAAGAGCTCCCATGTTTTGTAATACTTCCTACACCAAAATAATCTTTAATCTGACATATTAAATCATAATCTTTATTATCTAAACTAATTTTGAATATAGCTTGAACTTGATAACCCGTTCTATAATTACTACTTGCGAATAATCCCACCATAAAACATCCCTCTGCATCTGTAAACCCTGTAATAAACCAAGGATCTAACTTTTTTTTAGTTAACTCCAGAGGTTTTACTAAGGTAGAGGTGTTATTTACTTGCTCATTCAAAATGAGGTTTTTTTGTGTAGGTCTAGTTGAATGTATAAAAGCTCTTTGTCCTAAAAGCCCCATTACAACTTTGCGGTTATCAGGATGAAAATGAATTTTTCTCCCAAAAACTGGTTTCCCAGCGACTAGAGTACACCTTACAGAAACTAAATTCCTAGAATCTGAAGAACCATCTACTCGTTGATCTTTTACAGATTTCAATGAGAAAATCTGATTTAGATGCGCGATCACCCATTTTAGTTTCCTTCATCTCCCACTAGATGTGGGTTTTCAAGACGTCGTCTTGAAAACTAGTGATGTTACCTTACCCTGAGGCATTAATCAGGCCAGTAATAAAGTTTCCTTTACTACCTTGGTTACTAGAGCTTTAGGGTTTCCCCGCAGTTTGGTTCTTTTACACTGAAAAGGGTCCTTCCCTCCAAACAATGTATATAAAAATAAATAAAAACTAGCTCTTACTTTATTACTAGATCCAAATAAACCTATTAATAGAAATAAAGGAGGTAATATACTCTCAAAAAATATATAAAATAATAAAATATCTAATACTAAAAAAACTGCTAATAACAATGTTTCTAATAATAACATTATTATTAAATATGATTTAACATTTTCAGTTATTGAATTTCAATTAGATAATATTGCTATAGGCATTATTATCGTTGTTAATAATACAAAATATATAGATAATCCATCTACTCCTAAATAAATATCAAATAAATTCATATCATAATGTTCTTGCACAAACTGAAATTGATTACTGCTAAAATCAAATAATATAAATATTACTAAAGATATAACTAAATTTATAATAGATGTTACAAAAGCTGTTGTTTTATAAGATCTTATTTTTAGTTCTGTATCCTCATAAGACATATTGCTAGATATTAAAAATATCCCTATAATAGGTATAAATAATAAAGATGATAATAACATTTATTATCTTTAATAAAATAAAACTTCCCATATAATTAAACTAAAATTACATCATAAGTAAACAATTACATGATTATGCTATGTAAAATAAACTACATATTAATTTTCTACTATATCTTAATAAAAATAAAATTTAAAATAAATTTATATTAATAGGGAATATATCAAAACTATATAAAATACAAGGTACTAATATTATAAAAGCAAAAACTATTGGTAATAAAACTGTTCAACAGAAAGACATTAATTGATCAAAACGTATCCTAGGGAAAGAAGCTCTGGCTCAAATAAAAGTAAAAATCATTAAAGAACTTTTTAATCCTAAACTAAAACCATATATCAATCCTTCTAAAGCTGGTGTATTCATTATATCTTCAACAAGATAGTCTAAAACAAGGATTCAGTCTATAACGAATAATTCTCAAATAATGAAATCTAAATAAGTTAGCAAGTAAATAATATCTAATATTAAATAACCACCTAAAAATAATAAACTAGTTAAAATACACATTAATACTATACTACCATATTCAGCTAAAAAAAAGAATACAAAAACAACTGCAGCATGTTCTGTCATAAATCCACTAACTAATTCTGATTCCAAAAATATAAAAACCATATCTAAGCTTGTATAGGTTTAAACCTATAAGTTTTATTATATACAAGACCGGAGTTTAAATACTTACCTACTGTAACCTTAGAAATATTCAAATGTTTAGCTAACTCTACATTATTCTTAAACTTTGAAATTAAATTGTCATCTAAATCATTCTCTTACGATTCATACCTTCTTTTAATTCCGATATCTCCTTCAACCCCTTAAGAGTTAAATGACCTTTGGCTTTAATAATATCAGATGCTTTACAAAAATCTAAAAAATCTCTCTCCTTAACTCCTGCAATCTTATATTTTTTAAAAAACGGTATGATCTTATCATTGACATCAGAAAAGGTAGTCACTAAAAAATCACCATGGTTCTTATTCGGACGAAAAGCATAACGACCACAATTGAAGAAAGAGATAAGGCTCTTCATTAACTCTACATCACGTGAATGCTGAGTGATTTGAAAAACTAAATAGGCAGAAAACCCTAATTTTGTGCTTGCTTTACATAGATTAATAAAAAAACACCCTTCTCCACTAACAAACCCTGCTATTCAATAAGGATCTAAATTTGATGGTGATTTAACCAAAGGTCTTTGAATAGGGATAATCTTAGGGAATGCTTCTTTCAATTTATCAGATAACCCTTTATTAATTGATGCTTTTAAACTTATTATTTTTTCTAAACCACTAAAACTTAAATGCTCTTTACGATTGACTATTTCAAAAGCTTGTTTAAATAATTGATAGTCAGCTCACTTTTGAGTTATCAAGGGATACTTCTCAAAATGTGCTATTACAATAGCTAATTCGGTAATAGATCTAACTTGATATTTAATTAGATTATTACCTCCTTTTTTTATAGTACCTACCAAAAAAAAACTTCGAATATCATCTAGAAGAACTTGCTCCTTTTCATGTAAAGATACAGTAAATTCAAGTGCAACAATTCATCCATTTGTTCGCTTACTGTCCTTAGATAGTCCAATTATAAAACTAGATTCAGCGTCAAAAAAACCAGTGAAAAATCAAGGATTAATAGCACATTTTTGTGATACTTGAGTACTCGTATATCTGATACCTTTAGTCTTAGGAATATGCCTAGAGTGTGTACCATACATAGGATTACAATCAAATATCTTTGTTCTCAATAAAGAAATAGAGTGTAAACTCCTCTTACATATACCGGCTATATCCTTATTAAAAACTGTTCCCTCTGTGCAAGCTAAAGGTGACCCTTCCTTTCATATTCTTAAATGTACTGCGATTACTCTATCCATTATTAAATTGACACCTCTTATTAATATGTATAACATTTTTTTTATTACTATATAGGCTATTCACTATCCCCTAAATAAGGATTTGATAATAAATAGAAATGAAATGAAAAGTAATTAAGCTTTACTTTAAGTAATTACTTATTGTATGTCACTATAAACTTTTTGTTGGTCTAGTAGATTTAAACTTTTTTTGTTTTGGTCTAGTAGATTTAAATAATAAGTTATAAGCTCAATTAAGTTAAAGGGTGGGAGTAAAGACCTACACCTAAAAGATATTTATTCTTCTTTTCACTCATAGCCGCTTTAGTTGCTTCACTATGATTTCTACCGAACATAGGATTTAACTCACCAGGCTTACTAATTAAAGCTAGTGCTTCTTTAGTATGAGTTTTACCAAACATAAGATGATTATTCTTATCTTTATAATACTCTACCATCTTTAATCTTGCTTCTTCTGTATGCTTATAGCCCAAAGAGCTTGTAGCAGTAGCTTTAAAATTATAAAGAGTATCAAAATTAAATTTGTTGATATAACTAGTCTCTAGGTCAGTTAAAGCTTTATGACTTATAATTTTATTTTCATATGTGAAATATTCATATATACAAAATTTAAATTGATCTAAGCCATACTTAGCAAATGCTTTTTGTAAAGCAAGATTAGACTTCTTATTTTCCAGATGTTCATTAAGTCTTAAATAAAAATCTTTCGCGCTTCCGATATATTGATTACCATTTACTGTATTAATAAAAGAATAAATACCTCCTTGGTCTTTTAATAATATTCTAGAAGATTTAATACAATCTTCATTATTTAGATTATTAAAAGTTAAAATAGGAATAGGAGGTAGATCAGATGATTGTGAATCTGAATTTAAAGTAGAATAATATCTATAACTAGCTGCCGTACAAACCTTTAATCTAGGTATCGCATAAAGATAACCTGTAGGAGCTAAGTAACTCCCACCTAAGGTAGAAATGGTAGGGTTCATATTTAAATATGATTTTAATTTTTATTATTTTGCATTTTCATACAAATTTGGACTATATCTTATCTAATATAAATACTTATATTAAATGATCACGTCTAGTCTCTGAAGGTTTTAACATAATATGTTAATTTCCCTGCTGATTGTCCTATCTTTAGAGAAGGAGTTTCCAGCAATTTGTGATCTTTAATGAGACCAAATCTTATTAGTAGCCTCAGCTAAATCAAAAGGAGGTCTATTAGTTTCTGCTATAGATCCTATAAAAAATATTATAAATATAGGTAATAATGGTAATACAAATCAAACAGCTCTTTGTGATTCTACATTAACAGTTAGATTTAAACTACCTGTTAACATAATAACTAATAATAAAGCAGAACTTAATATTAATTCATAACTAATTAATTGAGCAGTACTTCTAAGAGATCCTAAGAAAGCATATTTACTATTAGCACTTCCAAATGTTGTTACCGTAAAACTGTTTATGTTTTACATCCAGTTCTCTCGAGCTGGTTCAGACTATGTATTAGTCTTAAACTACATTTATTAATTTATACTTCAATAAGCATAAATTTATATTAAGGAAGGCTTAAGAACGCTAATTATAAAAATATGATAAGGAACTAATGACTAATTTAACATTATTTAATTATCGTGATTTTGAGATGTACTATATAGAAGCAACCCTTTATACTCTATACCTGTATCTATGTATTTATTTATTACAGTGCTATGCATATGTAACTCACGTACAGCTTCTCGTTTAGTCTTAAAGGGTTGATTGGGTAATAATTTTAATTTACCTTGTTCATCTAATTTATATGCTCAAATTTCACTACGAGCATAATGAAATTTATCTACGTGCTTCATTAATTCCATTTTTAAATCTGAATTAATTTCCTTTTTAAAAAAGTACACGCTCATTTTATTTTGTTTTGTAGCAAGTTTAGTGTCCAAATGACGATTTATCGTTCTATAATTAACATTAAAATAATCAGCTGCATCTGATATACTAGAAAAAGGCTCATTATTTATTAAATCCAAAGTTATAGCATCATAAGCTCATACTTTTATTTTATTACCTATTTTGATAATATCCTCTGAAAGCTCTCTTAAACTTTTTATTTCTGACTCCTCTAACCGCCTACTAAACAAATAAGTCCCTTTAATTCCTTCAGGTTTTTTAGTATCTATAAAATAGTTAATAACATTACGACTAATATCTAATATATTTGATGCTTGATTTTTAGATTGGAAAGGGCTACCTGTTATTAAATCTAATGTTCTAGCGTCATACGCTCATACTTTTTGAGCTATGTTGCTTATTAATTTAACATCTTTTAATATATTATTAACTTTGTCTAATGTAGAATTAAAATCTATTATAGGTTTAGTAAAGTATAATTTATCTCTAAATGGAACATTAGTATCTCTAAACAATAAAACAGTTCCGTAAGCAATTCTCTCCTTTTTACTTGCTTCACTTATACTATTATATTTAACATAAGTAGGAGTTATCCCTTTATCTTTACACAAAGAATATGTATAAATAGGAATAGGTTGATTACTTTTTTGTGTTAATGTTGTAGATTTTAAACTAGTTATTTTCTCAGTTAAACTCGTATAAATAGCAGATTCAGAAAAAGAAGAAGAGAAAGTTGTATTCAATATAGGTAAAAATTTTTGAAGATAATAATTTTCTCGGATTCCTTGTTCACTAGGAGAAGAAATCTCTATTATAGAAAACTTAAAGTGTTCTAAACCAACTAATTTTAAAAAAGCATGAAACTTACTATGAGTTTCAGCTTTAATATGGTTATTAATTCTTCTTTTAAAAAGAGTAGTTCTACCTATATAATATATATATGGATTATGTATATATTCTATAATATATATACCACCTTTTGACCCTCATTGTTTTAAGAATTCTGATCTTTCTTTATCATCTGATAAATTACAAGATGCTAAAATTAAATTAGAATCAAAAGGAACTACTGGAGCTATTCTATCTTTAAATAAATCCTTTGTATACAAAGAATGTAAAGCTTTTAAATCTTCTTCAACATTTAAATCTTTATTGCTATTATCAATGTTTTCTTGATCTAAATTCAACTCATCATTCTTTAAAGGATCTACAGAATTACTTTTTTTAGTTGAATAAAAGCGTCTAAAACTATTATTAAGGGCTGCGCCTGAAAAATTTAAGAGAGTCGTACTAAGCTTAACGCCTGATAATTTGGATCTAGTATTACAAAAGCTAACCTTATTACTAGATTTATTTGTGCTGCTTCACAGCAGCAGTAATGCAAAGCTGAAAAAAATACTAAGAACGGTGCAGCCATAAATTCATACTAACCCTAGAGTTAATGCAAAACAAATAAATAATGAATAAAAAAATTCTAGTCAGGCCTTATTATATCATATAAATATTGTACTTAAGAACGGAACAATTAAAAAAGAATTTAAGACTCCGATTACTCTTGGTAAAACTATTAATTTTTTTAATAATCTACTAGTCGTTGAACGTCCATACTTTAAACCTAATGAGTTTACAAATGAAGCATGTTTCGCTTCAAGTTGACTTATAATAAGCTTTTCTTGAAATTCAATCGGATTGTAATCATTTGTTTGCACAAATGAAGGACTTTTAAAATAATAAAATCCAGCTAATAATATACCATAAGTTGCTAAAGATGATACAGCTAACATATATAATATCCCTAAATTGAAATCACTAATAGCTAAACCAGGCCCATAAGGAATAACTCCGTATCCTAATAATGCAAAAACCAATGTTATTACAGGACCTAAAAAGAACAATACTATATTAGCTTGTGTCGGTGCTACATACTCTTTTAATAGAAGTTTTAAAGCATCTGCAAACGCTTGTAATAATCCATAATAACCTACAGCATTAGGACCTAATCTTCTTTGCATACTGGCCATAGTCTTTCTTTCTGCTACAGTAACATAAGCTACACTAAGCAATGCTGGAACTAAAACTAAAATAACTTCAATAATTGATATAAGAGTTGGAGGTAAAAATAACATTTTTTTCTTATTCTTCTAATGAAATATTCTACATAAATAATGTAAAGAATATAATAAATATAAATGAAAAGTAATTAAGCTTTACTTTAAGTAACTACTCATTGTCTGAATTCTCATTTTAGATTCGAACTAAAATCGGGATATTAGAAGTATCCTGCTCTACCTTTGAGCTAATGAGAATTTATGTAAAGGATAAACCATTTACACAAAATCAATAAAAGAGAATTTTGGCTCAAATATTGATGTTCTTATTACTAGTTCATTTATTAAGGAAAACTAGGGTAATATTAAATACAGCTATTAACAACTTGATTAAGTACAGATAATCCATAACCAGCAGATATTGTATATGATTATTGGTTTTTTTTTTGGTTTTTTACCTATTCAGAAAATTATTCATCTTTACCTTTCCCCTTATTTGATTTAGAAGATTCTGATTTAGAAGATTCTGTTTTAGATTCTTCTATAGCACGACGAATCGCTTTCTCTTCCTCATCTGAGTCATATATATAATCACCCTGTACTATTGATGAACCAACTATATTACTACTTTTAGGTGCTGGTTGGTAATTAGGATTAATAACTCATTTAGTTCTAGCTGTATCTTGTAATGACTCTTTTTCTTTTCCTTTACCTTCAGCTTGCTCTTTTCTTTCCAATTCAGATAATTTAGTATCACATATTTCTATTTTTTTTTCTAAATTAGAAACTTGTTCTCTTAAAGCTGGTACGTTTTGACCTGAAGATTTATATTCTTTTAAAGCATTTTGCACTTCTTCTTTAACAGAAGAAACACCTTCTTTGCTAGTCATATTTTCCACTTTTTCCTTAAAAAATTTTACGCTATCACCAGTAGCTTTATTATCCTCATTCATGCTATGATCATTCTCAGATTCAGAGTCAGTGTCATAAATATAGTCTTCTGGTCCTATTACTCCACCTTTTTTTGTGGATTCAGGGTTTTGTGAAGAACCCTCTCCATTGTCTTTAAACAGTATTGATTTAAGCTCTCTAGTTGCTTCTGATTGATTTAAAGGTAGTTTTAATTTTGAATCTTCTAAAATAGATTCAACTATTCCTTGTAAACCTAATCTAGCAACTAATCCTGCAATACTTGAAGGAATTATGCTTTCAATTTCGAATATATATATATATTCTCCTAAAATTGAAACCTTCAAAAGAATTATTTCTGGGAAAAGATAATTTTTAACAAAAAAAAAAATTAGAAAAATAGAAATTAAACCTATAATAATTCTTTTAGGGTTAAAGGCTTTTTTATGTTATGTCATATCGAAGATTGTAAAGGTAGACTTACAAACGCGTGAGGTTTAGGTGGGCTATTTAAAGCTCATTCTAAACTAGGATAACTTCTGTTTAATAAGGCTTGTAAAGTATCTGTATAAAATTGTGGAGTCATTCAAGGATATCTGCTTGCAGATTTTCCTTCTACTAATTGTTGATATACTATGTCAAATAGTCGAGTCACCGTTAATATTAACTTATCTAACAAGAAAGTGATTTTAAAACTAAAATAATTTCTAATCGCTAACCTGCAATTAAATCATAGGTTTTAGTTTATTTACTATTTTCTACCTTTGTTCATACCTTGTTTTAAAGCAAGAATTTGTTGGTATCCTGATTCTGTTAGATGATCTTTATTTTGAATTATTTTTGCAGCTAGAACAAAGTCAGCAAAGTCTTGCCTTTTTACCCCTTGAAGAGGATATTTTTCAAAGAAAGGTAGAATAATATTCAGAATATCCGCTGTACGATAAACATGAAATTCACAAGATAAACTGTCAGTCGCAATACTATGACCTCCACAATTTAAGTAACTTACTAAACTTTGTATTAAAGCTAAGTCCCGAATATGTTGAGTTAAGATAAAACCTAAATTTACTGATACTCCAAATTTGTGTGCGGCAGATTTACGAGTTTTAATTCTAAAACAACCATCCCCATCTGTAAACCCAGATAACCAGAAAGAGTCGGGTATACCTTTGAACTCAAAAGAAGGTCTAGAAAATGGAACAGTATTAGGGAATTCAGTTTGTACGGCTTGAAGGAGATTTCCACCATTTATAGAAGCTCTTAAGTTAATATATTTTTGAAAACCTTCTTCAGTAAGATGTTCTTTAGCTAAAACTAGATAGAATGCTTGTCTAAATAGTTCAAAATCCCCTCGTTTTTGTGTAATTAAAGGATAATTCTCAAAGTGCTTTATTATAACAGCAAGGTCAGCCATAGATTGAACAAGATATTGACAACTATCTTTACGGTCCGCATAAACTTTACCAACTCCAAAGTAAGTGGCGATCCTTTCAAGGAGTTCTTTTTCTCGTATATGAACTCCGATCTTAAAAACTAAACGAGGTAAACCTAAGCCTAAATAACCTTTACCTTTTAATACTAACAGAGCAAAAGTTCCTTCCGCATCTGCAAATCCTGTGATATAATAAGGATTTAAAGCTAACGATGATAATGTTGAGTATTTTTTTCTATTTAATATTAAACTCATTTTATTAAATAGATTTGATTAAGTACAGGTATAGTTAATTTTCTTTTATAAATTAACTTATAGATAATAAAGCACTTAATAGATAATTTAACGAATATCACTCATTAATCACGATTCTTTTTTCTATTAAATCTGTTCTAAGATTAGCCGTATTTTTTAAGTAAAATAAAAAACACTTAGATTTAAAAACCTCCGCGCGAAGCGCGAAGCATAGCCTTGCGGGCGGGCGAGCGGTAGAATGAAAGAACCTTAAAAAGATATTTCTACTATTAATAATATTAATAATAGAATTCCTTCGACAATAGTTTAGAGATGACTAATGGCTTACAAATATTTGACAAAAAGGATCCGTATTAATAGTCACATGATTTTATTTTAGATACCCCTTACCTACCCTCGTTAAGTTAACAAATAAATAATTAAAAGAAAATTAACTTATTTACTGTATATGTGCTTAACTACCATCTCAATCTATTAAAAGGAAGGATTATTATTTAAGGCCTCCTGCTGCTGCTGCTGCTGCTGCTGCGCAAGCTAAAGCTAAAGCTAAAGCTAAAGCTAAAGCTAAAGCTAAAGCTAAAGCTAAAGCTAGGAAGGCGACAAATAACTCCAATTTCCTACTTTGTCTGATATAATGAATCTAAAATTTAATTTCAAATTACACTACATCACTAATTATTATAGATATACTAAAATCTAAAATTTTCCCAATCATAGTATCTATAAAGGATCATACGTGTATTTCACTAACATCATCAAGAAGGAATATCTTATTAATGAGTTCGTTAATAAGTACAGTAAACCTTATAACTTCTGCTTTAAGACAAAAGTTAAATCTATTAAATTGTTTAAATTATACTTTGTAAAGGTAAACTTACAAAGGCATGAGGTTTAGGTGGGCTGTTTAAAGCTCACTCTAGACTTGGATATGCTCTATTTAATAATGCCTGAAGAGTATCAGTGTAAAACTGAGGTGTCATTCAAGGATATCTACTTGAAGCCTTACCATTTACAAGTTGTTCATAAACCACGTATAAAAACAATCAAGCAGCCACCACACTAACAATCGATCCGAAACTACTTATTAAATTTCATCCGGCAAAAGCGTCAGGATAGTCACTAATACGCCTAGGCATACCCTGCAATCCTAAGAAGTGCTGAGGGAAAAAAGTCAGATTAACCCCTATGAAAAGTATTCAGAATTGAACTTTAGATAATAATATATTGTAATTTAAACCTAATATTTTAGGTACTCAGAAATATCATCCGCTAAACATTGCAAATACAGCACCCATACTTAAAACGTAATGAAAATGAGCAACTACGTAGTAAGTCTTTAATTACTCATTTATTACATTATTACACCACTCATGTGGTGGATCGGACTATAACTTATCTAATGATTTAACTTAATAAACTTTCGATTGTCACGTTTAGTCTCTACGGATCCTACTTACTAATAAATTATAAAATTAAATTCATTAGCTTTGGTTTCCACGGTATTATCTTATACTTTAAGTTATATTTTCTGCATTAAGAAAACATATAAGACAAAACCTAGAAAATTGCTAAATAATTATAAATAGATTTAACTTAATTTAAATTAGCTTTGGTTTCCACGGTATTATCTAGTATACTCTTTCTTATTATTCGCATTAAAACAACAAGTAATATATATAAATACGCCATATAATTATGTTTGTATATTTGACTTCAAATATAAATTATCTATACTTATTTATTTAAACCCTCTTTAAGAAGTTTTATTTTATTAAGACCTTCAGGGGTTAAATGTGCTTTAGAATTAATCAATAGCACAATTTCTTTAAATATTAGATAATTTTTAAGTTTATTACCTTGCAATTTATAAGCATCAAAATGTGGTAATACCTTATTAATCAAGTCGGATTTTCTACTTATAAAAAATCGTGCCGAATTTCGAGCTAACGCAGTATTTATAGAACCTGCGCCACCGAAAAATTTTTGTATACTACATAATAAAGGAACTTCCCTTTTATGTAGCTCAATAATATATACAGCAATAACTTGATTAGTTTTAGAAGAAATATTTACAGTGAAGCTACCGTCTCCGTCGGTAAACCCACTAACATAATTAGGATTTAATGGAATA
Organism: Monosporascus sp. mg162; assembly: GCA_004155945.1. Lineage (NCBI taxonomy): Eukaryota > Fungi > Ascomycota > Sordariomycetes > Xylariales > Monosporascus > Monosporascus sp. mg162. Next base: position 63,761 of record QJNY01000281.1, read on the forward strand.
TTGACAACCTCCAAAACAGGTCTATCTATTGTTATTACAGAAGGGAAAACAGCTTTTAATTTATCAGATAATCCTTTATTAAGAACGGATTTTATTGATAATATTCTATTTAACCCTTTCTCTTGTAAATGTTCCTTACTTAGTAACAATTCTGCACATTCAAACCATAGATCAAAATCTATTTTTTTCATACCCCGTAATGGATACTGTTTAAAATGAGGTATTATAAAATTAAATATATCGTTCAATCCAGTTATTTTTAGTCTAGCATCTTTTCTAGTAGACGGAATAGAGATGCTACCTACTTCTCCAAAAAAGGATTTTAATTTATATAGTAAATCTATATCTTTTATATGAACAGATATTTCAAAAGATAGTTGAATTTGTCTTACTAAATTCTTACTATTATTTGAATTTAATTTTATAAAAATAATAAATGAACCTTCAGCATCTACTAATCCAGTAACTCAGTTAGGATCTAATCCTGTAGAGTTACTATTTTTACCATCAGAATACGATCTAGTTTTTAAGACAGAATTGAAAGATAACCCCTTATTTTGTCTTGTTGTCCATATTTTTTTCATATATATAATTACGACCATAATTATTAATAAAAATACCTCGAAGATATATCGATTAAAGTAAGTCAAAATCTGTTTTATTAATAATATATTTAAATGGTCAATTGAGCCCTAGACTTCACCGTTAGCAAAACTTAAGATATTACTTAAATTTTACCGAAAAATGTATGAATTTTTCATGGTGACAAGACAACACGACACTTACTAAAAAAGCTTTTTATTGAATTCTTTTAATGACTCTAACTTTTCACCTAACAAAGGATAATTAGTACAATGAGCTATTATTTTTAATAATACCACTTTCTTATATACCTCTAAAGAATAGAATTTACCATAAGGATTTCGAACTTTATTCGTTACTTCAAAATACTGTTTAATAGCATTTATTAAGTAAAGATCATCATTTTGCCCAATTGAAAAAGAATGGTTATTAGATTTTCTTATAGAAAAACAACCTTCAGCTTCTATAAACCCAGATAATCATCCTTTAAAGTAACTAGGTATTTTAAAGTTAATATTAGATTTTATAATTGTTAATTGTTTATCATATTTTAAATTTCTATTAGATAAATAAATTTCTACTGAAGTTTGAGTTAAACATGTTTTTAGGAATGCTAGTTGACAGATTTTTTTTGAAGTTAAAGGTGGATAAGTATCATAAATTTTAATAATTTCTTCAACTTCTTGCTTTTTATTAACTACTCAAATAACATCTGCTCCTTTACCTGTGATTCTTACTGTTCCACCTATTACCTTGGCAATTTCAATTAACATATTATAATTTGATTTAATATTAGATAATTTAATAATTAGTCTATATTGTAAGGATTGTCCACGTCAATGATTTACTTGAATACTACCATCTCCGTCCATCAACCCTACTCAAAACATTTTAATATATTCATTATAATTCTTTCTATCTAATAAAACACTCGAATTGTAGTCATTATTTGTATTAAAGCTAAAATTAGACATAAAGGATTTTCTAGTAGATATTATTAATACATTAGATATTATTATATCTAATAGAACAATAAAAATTGTATCGTGGAATGCTATATCAAGAGATGCGTTAGCTAAAACTACACCTGATAATCCCCCAATTGTAAACATGAATACAAAACCTAATGCAAATAACATTGAAGGTGTTAATTTGATAGATCCTCCATAACATGTAGCTAATCAAGAGAATATTTTAATTCCAGTAGGCACAGCAATAATTAATGTAGCAGCAGTGAAGTAAGCTCTTGTCTAAAAGCTAAAATTTGGACAGTATCTTAATTTAATATACCCTATTGTTTAAATTTAATTGAGAATATACTAAACTTCTTGCGTGCTTGTCTCTGAGGATCCTTTAGTTGCAATACTTATAATTTTTTTTAATCACCCCTAATTCATCTAGTTAACTTTATGGAATTCAAATCGCCCTTTATAGGCCTTTTTTTGGTTCCTGCTGAAATACGCTGAAATTGTAGATTGTTTAATTCCTAAGGCTGCGGCTGTTGCACTAATAGAATCATATATTGTACTTTCATTTGTTAAAAGATCTTTAACTTCTATTCTTTGAGCAGAACTACCTGCTATAAAAGGCCTAACTTTCCCATATAATAGATGATTTTTTCCTTTTTTAGCTTCGGACATTTTTTTTAATGTTTCCTCTAGATGTTTTTTTCCTGCCATTGGACTTTTTCTTCCTTTAACAGCTGCAACAAATTTAGCTATTCATTCCGTAGAATGTTTTCTTCCTTTATTAACCGCTACAATTTTAGCTATTGCTTCCTCTGTGTGTTTATAGCCCAGACTTGAGCCAGCTATCTGTAAAATATTATATTCCGGTTTAAAGAGATCAATATAATATTGCTCCCTTTCTAAACATTTATTCGATTCACAATACTCAAGAATAGAAAAAGAAAAATTTGAATAACCATCTTTAAGCAAAGCTTTACAAATATTCATGTTAGCATATTTAAGTAAATGGTTAAAGTTAAAATATCCCGATAATCTTCTGGTTAAATCTATAGATGAACCTACATATCTATTACCGCTAATTTTATTTTCTCAAAGATAAACACCGGACTTACCTTTATTTTCCTTTAAAATTTCCAGTTTTTGAACATCGGCGTTAGCATATGTTTTTATAGGAACTTTTATATTATTTGAGTCGACAGTTGAATAATTACAACTCCGTAAACTAAAGCTCGAATTCAGCAAATTTGCACTAATTATTAATCTTTGATTTTTCATATATTTTTTTTATTTAAAATAATACCTTCGTAAAGGATGAATTACACCTACTCCACTATAGCGATTTTTAGCAAGCTACTAAAAAACCGTGAAGCAGGATTACTCAGATTTGAACGGAGAACTTGGAGGTTGAATGCTCCCTATATTTCCATTAAAATATACTCTTACAAAAAGTATAGATACAATATATCATATTTTTTTATAATGTATCACTATACATTTATTGCTATATTGCAATAGTAACTTAATTACGAGCCCTAGCCTACGTACAGGATACCCTCAGCCTTTAGCGACCGAAGTAATGTTTTTAATTTAATCTCTAGCGTAGCTTGCATAGCTAGCCTCAAGTCTATTGGGTCTACCAACCAAAGGGGCGCTAGCTCGCCTTCGGAGGCGATGTAAAATTAATATCTGAAAGTAAAACAAAATAATTATCAGTAACCGTTGGTATCAAAAAATAATAAAACAAAAAAAACCAGCAGCAAGAGCAACCTTCTCGCTTGCGTAGAGAAAGAGGAGAAAAAAAATATAACCAGAACTTTACAATTGTACCATTGATTTACTTATTTGGCGAATTTTTTTTATACCTTTATTATCTAAGTGTTTACCTTTTGTTATCATAATATATACTTTTCTAAATTTAAGATAATCTTTATATTTATCTGCAAAAAGATTAAATCTATCAAAATAATCAATTAGACTAGCTGCTGTTTTAAAACCTGAACTTTTATAACATCATACCCCTGAGCTATATTGAGACAGATTACCCATTTTTAAAACGTCGTATAAAAGTTTTAAAGGTAAAACATCGTTTTGTTTTAGAGAATATTCTAATCTTACACTATACCCTGTTCTATGTGTTTTACTTTTTGGAATACTGATGTGAAAACAACCATCAGCCTGAGTAAAACCAGCTAATCAATAATTATCTAAACTTAATTCTTTTAAGGGTGGAAGAATTTTAATGTTAAAATCTTCACTATAATTGTGTTTAATCAATTGATCATATTTATAATTACTTACTAATTTACCATTTATTAAAGATAAAATAATAGATAAACCTTTTGCATTTTTACAAATATATCTTACTGCTTTTTTGTCTTTAATTTTGTAAACATTACCATATCCAATTCGTTTTTTAATAAAGTAAGCCAGAGGTGTATCATTTTCAGCAAAAAGAATATGCAATTCTTTTTTACCAAACCAGCCATCACCTTCTATTAATCCAGCTAAGAAATAACCTAATTCCTCATCTGTAAGATTACTTTTATGTTTAGGTACATGTTCAGAAATTATAGGTAAATTAGTATATTTATTATAAGTATTTTTAGTAACTGCCGTAGCTATTGTACTAAAACCAAAGTTTCCTGCTGATTGTCCTGTTAGATAAAACTGCAATAAGTAGATTGTACCTAACGTAATTAATACGAGTGGACTACTTATACAGGAGTTTCCAGCATATAGCAAGATTTTTTTCGTGAACACAAGTTTATCCACGTCTAAACCAACTGTATACATGTGATGCAAAAATGTTAGCAGATATTCCTCATATCTACCCGCTTAGCTATATAGCTAAACGCTCCTTTCACAAGGAGAATCGGACTATATCTTCATCTTTTAATAAATTCTAAGGATGCGCAGACCCTGTTTTGTTTGTCATACTGTTATTAATATTAATCTGTTTTTGTAGTACTCTTACTTGGGCTAATCCTTCTTTACTGAGATGTAATTTATTAGAAATAATATTATGGATCGCTAACCACTTCTCGAAAGATTGAGCTTTTTTAGTAAGTAATGGAAATACTTTAAAGTAAGATATTACATCATTCATTGATTTAAACCCTGTAGCAATGTAACGATATACACCTTCAGTTTTGGATCTAAGAGTTACTTTACCAAATCCAAAAAGATTTTGTATTACCAGAAGGATAGAACTATCCTTTTGATCAAGTAAATAACGCATTTTTATAACATGACCTAATGCATATCTTGCATTGGATGTAATAGATACATTAAAACACCCTTCAGCGTCGGTAAACCCAGACAATCAAGCATCTTGTAATGTAACTGAAACAGCAGTATTAATAAACAGAATAGTATTTTCTCCAAAACGATTGTTTAAAGCTTGAGCTCACAAAGATAATTGTTGTATTCTGCGATTAATAGCCAAATTACCATTAAATAAAAAGGCTAGTAGAAGAATATGAGAGGGATTATCTACAATTAGTCTGTAGAAATCATTTTTGTTTCCACTTGTCCCTTGTGGAAAATGCTTAACAGTACCAATTCCTAAATTTTTCTGTATATAGAAAAGGATAGCACTTTCCTTTTGAGTAAGAACAAAACGTACTCTTGTACCATTCCCATAAGTTTGAATGGCACCATCTCCTTCTACAAAACCAATAAATCAAGTTAATCAGTTATTGGATAGATGTTGCGCATCATTTCCGAATAATGTATTATAATACAGACGGAATGCTGAAAAATTAAAAGATGTTTCGCGTATAGTCTCTGAAGCGCTCTGTGTTTTACTCTCTGATGAGTACAGGGACAGATTGCCTGCTGATTTGGTATAGCTAATTGAATTTTTACCGTTTAAGGTACCAATTAGCACTAAACCGTTCCAGCATATAGCGAAATAAATAATAAAAGCACTCATATTACTATGAGGTGAAGCCAAAACTCAACTTCAAACGATAAATCCTAATATTCCAATAGACATCATGGCGTAAACCATTCCTATGTATCCAAATACTGATTTATTAGAATTAGCAGAAATAGTTGTACTAATTATACCAAAACCTGGTATAATTAATATATAACAATAATTTTGATTAATCGAATAGTTATATCATAATCTATTCCAATTAATACTCAAAAACTTATCGTCTTTGTTAGGACTTTATCTTAAATTGTATCTCATTGAATCTTTTAACTCTATAATCTGGTTTATACCTTGTTCAGTCAAATGGAGTTTATTTTGTATTAATACATAGGCCTTTCTCCATTTTAAGTAATTAATGTATTTAGTAGACTGTAAATGATATTCGTCAAAATATTTTATTACATTCTTAGCTGACCCAAAGCTAGTTGATCCATAGTAATAAGTATCCTGGCTTTTTCTATAACCTATATTCCCACCGAAATAATCTTTAATTAAATTTAATATATCTTTATTTTTTTGATCAATCTGGTAATTTAATCTAATTTCAGATTTAGATCTAGTAGCTTTAGATACAACTTTAATTTGAAAACTAGCATCAGCATCAGAAAATCCAGCTATTCAATGATTGTTAAAATCTTTGGTAGAATTAATTTTGAAATCTATGTTTTTTTTTAAATTATCATATCTATGATGACTTAATATACTATTAAGAACCTGGTTATATTTTGAGGTTCTTAATTTACCATTAATTAAATTAATTACCTTGGTTAGCCCTTCTGTGTTAGATATTATTAAAAGATAAGCATTTTTATCTTTAACTTTTCTAACATTACCGAAACCTAATCTTTCTTTTATAAAATAAGCTAAAGAAGCATCAGATCCACTAAATACAATAACTAATTGCTGTTTAGAGCTAAAATGGCCGTCCCCATCTATTAAGCCAGCTAAATAATGTCCAAATTGATTATCACTAATAGGTTTTAAATGTTTAGAGTTATGTACAGAAATAGCTTTCACATTTTCTGTGTTAGATACAATTCCGTTGCGTAAAGTCTCTGAGGTTCCACCTCTATATAATAGAGGGTTACCTGCTGATAAACTTCATTGTTTTAACTTTGTTACTATATCATTTAAGATTGAGTATTTAAAACTAAATAGCGAAGTTGTCCCAGCAAATAGCAACGTTAAGAGGCCTATATATTTGACCTCAGGATGACCAAAAAATCCACTTCTTCAAATTTAACTTTCCTAAGTCTCTTGTTAAATTCAGGTACTGGAAATACCAGGCTTGTGCATAAAAATTTTTATGGAAGAAGCCGACTGTACATTAAGCAGCATTTCAGCCGCCCACCAGTGAACCAGTCTGTAGCGATTACTTATATAACCGACGGTCTTCAAACGAGAAATTTGTTGACCGTTTCACTAGCATTGCTAATAATTATACTACTTTTCCTTATATTTATTAATACTAATAAATACGTAATAATATATAATATATATTATACATAAAAGTTGCAAGTAGTAATAGCTAAATATTAACTAAATTTAAGGTATATTCATAGAATATTCACTCTTTCAGATCTTATAGTTTTTTACATCTGTCTTCAGAGCTTCATAGCTTATATGCTAAACCTTAACTTATTTTCCCTAATATATTAATTAGAATTTATTTATCAATCTAGCCTTTTCTATCATTTCCAATCTTTTTGTTGGATCAAGATGATGTTTTTTTAATAAATCATCATACATTTCTTTTCATAAAGTATAAGATATACTTTTTTTAGTATATAATTTGTAACTATCAAAATAGAAGAAAATATTTTTACAATTTTTTACTCCTCCTATTCTGAATTCATAAGTATTATCTACGCTATGTCTTGAAACAATACCACCTTTAAATAATATACATAGATGTTCTAGTACTTTAAGATTAATATCTCATTTTTGTGAAATATTAAAATTGTAACTAAATCCTCTATTTTTACCTATGGAACAGGTAAAACAACCCTCTCCATCTGTAAATCCTGCTAATCAACTATTATTTAAACTAGGTAATATTGAACTATGTTTCAATTCAACAGCATCTAATCTTATTCTACCTTTAGCTACTCAGTTATTAAATCCCTTAATGAATTTTTCAAAACTTTTTTGTTTGCTTGGTAAAATAAGATTACCATTAAATAAACTTATGATTATATCTATTTCTACTTTACTTTGAGTAATATATCTACTAGTATTTAATGATTGAGATATTACTTTACCTAATCCTAAGGTTTCTTTTATAAATTCTAATACTTTTACATCTATAGTACTTTGTGTAATAACAAAGGCTAAATCTCCTCTATTATTAACTATAAAAGATCCTTCACCCTCTGAGAATCCTATTAATCAAGCTAAGAAGTTTTCTGAAGGTGGATTTACATCAGGTAAATGGGTTTTAAACTTTTTATAAAAAGGTGTAAAATAAAAATCATTATTACTTATAGCTATAGTACTATAATTTGATTTTTGTGAAAATATAAAGTAAACATATGTAGCTAAACTTGATAAAGTTAAATAATTTAATATACTTCTTAAGAAAAGATGCTGGAATAAAATAGGATCACCTCCACCAGCTGTTTCAAAGAATGATGTATTAAAATTACGATCTGTAAGTACCATTGTTATTCCCATAAAAATATATAAGTATATAATATAAATTATATTTTACCATATTCTTATATAGTATAAATTAAATTATACCCTCTAATATTCCTAAATTAATATATAATTTATATTTATACACCATAAGTTGAAACTAGTAAATATAGATTACCAGAAGATTTAATTGCTGTATTACCACTACGATTTACATAGCAAATTTTATTACTAGGTGAAATTTTAAAACCAAAATTAGCTAATACTCCATCTGCTTCGGCCATTCTCGCAGCATGAAGTATTCTAAGATGGTCTTGAGGTGTTAAATAGCATCCCGCCGGTATAAACCATGGAGAATATATATTACGCTTAAAACCTTGTCTACCTACTATATCAGCTTGTTGTCAAATTTTAGACAAGAGATTATTCCCACCAGGGTTGTTTATATCATCTAGAGATGATACTCTAAAACCAGATCTATAATTATGACGAGATAACATTGCAACTATAATAATAATTCCCACACCTAAACCTACTAAAATTCAATATAATTCATCACTATTAGATAAATCAAATATATCAAGAGTAGATTCGTTGGAAGGTGCTATAGATAAAGGTACTATACATAAAGGTGTACAACTTTCTAATCTTTTTTTTTTTCAACATTGGTTTTTTAGAAAATATAATTCTCAATAAAGTATATAATTCTCAATAAAGTATATATGGAGAGAAGTAAACTTGCTTAGGAATATAATTTAATGATTTTTATTTATTAACCTACTGGACTAGGTCCCATAACATTTATGTTTCAAAAATTATAACAAACGATATAATTTAAGGTAGATATTCAATATATGACTATATTGATTGGACTATTTCTTATTCATGTAAGCTATAAAAATTATTTAAATGATCCCAAGTAAATTCAGTTCTACTATTATTCATTTTTGATTTAATTTCTACTATAGTTTTAATTGATTCTGGTTTAGTATGTTCTTTTTTATTAAAAAATCCTAAAACTTTAGTTCAATCATTATAGTTTAAGTATTTACTAGAATACAAAGGATATTCTATTAAATAATTAACTAAAATATTATTCCCTTTTATATTGGTAGTCCTTACTCTATATTCAGGTTTAGATCTATTCATTCTAATTTCTTTAACAGTAGTAAGTAGAAATTCTGATATTGAGCTCAAAAATTCTAAATTACTTTTTTCATTATGATCTATCTGCCTTTGACATAATTCAAATTTACACTCTACTTTAGGGTATTTTGAATTCAAAGACGTTCTTACTGAAAAATGACCATCTGCATCTATAAATCCTGCAAATCAACTGTTAAGATTTATAGGACTATTATCTAAACCTTTTTTATCTATACTTAAATCTAATTTATTATTTAATCAATCAATTAATCTATGCAGAGCATAGATTTTTGGTGTTCTCATGTAACCATTGATAAGATTAACTACTAAAACCATAGCCTCATTACTATTAAAAGTTAAAATATAAGCATTTAATCCTTTTTTCTTTGCTATAGATCGATGACCTAAAGTTTGCTGAATAATTAAAGCCAAAGCTAAGTCTCTAGAATCAAAAACTAATTGTATAGTAGCATAATTTAATTTTCCTTTTAAAGATCTTTCTGTTTTAGGAACTATTATAGTTCCATCTCCTTCAATTAAACCTGCTAAGTATGAGGCTAATTTAGGATTATAACTTTTTTTACCTTTTAAGCTTGTATTATTAGTAGAATAATAATTTTTATAACACATGAATTTTGTCTTATAGTCTCTGAAAAACAAATAATAAGGAACACTTATTAAAGTTTCTGCTGATTGAGTTAAACAATATAACTTTTCCCAGCAATTTGACAAATTTAAAGCCGGCAGAATTAGTTTACCGGCTAATACTGGTAAAGATAATAATAATAATACCGCTGTAATAACTACAGCTCATCCAAATAAAGCTAGTTTGTGTAATCTTATACCTGGAGTTCTCATATTAACTATTGTAGTTATGAAATTGATAGCTCCTAAAAGTGAACTAACCCCAGAAAGATGTAAAGCAAATATAGCTAAATCTACACTAGGTCCACTATGACTTTGTACCCCTGATAAAGGTGGGTAAAGAGTTCATCCTGTCAATTAAAATTAATTTTACAATTCTATAAAGCTATAGTTTTTATTGCTTTACGTCACTAGAGGTGGTGAAAAGCAAGCCTCGTTATTATTAATCCTGATTACATTTAACAGTAAAATCTGTTTAATGAATCTCAATTAAATTGAGTTCTTTTAGTATTCATGCTATTTTTTAGGGATATTAATTTTGAGGTACCTTCAATAGATTTATAACTTTTGGCTATTCTAATTTCATGTGCTTTCTTTCAATCTAAGAAATCTTGATATTTAGAACTAAATAAGGGGTAATTTGTTAAATAATCTATTAAAAGATCGCAAGATTCTTTTTTAGTAGTTCTTACTTCGTAAGCTAATTCTACATAATTCTCTTTAACTCTTTTAATTTCAGTAACATTTTTTACATTAAGAAATTCTCTTATTTTTTCCATTATATCAAGATTAGTATTTTTATTTTCGGGTATTTCACTGTTTAATTTGTAAGATTTTTTTTGAGAAATTCTCATATAACATTTTACAATTTTTGCTATACCATCAGAATTTAAATCAAATCCACAATAAAAATTACCATCGGATTCTATAAATCCTGCCAATCAAGCATTACTACTTAATGGACTACTATCCAATTCTAATTTAGATAGTTTAACATTATTATTAGATCTAGCATTAAATCAATCTATTAGTCTATATAAAGCTTCTATTTTAGGTGTTCTCCTATTCCCGTTAAGTAGTACAGCCGAAAACTAAGATTCATCTTTAATAGAAGTAATAATAAATCTATTACGAAATAATTTACCACTATCTAAATTATTTTTCATAGATTTATGATTACTATTTAAACCTTTTCCAGCATTTCTTAATGAATCGTAAAAAGTTATTTTCTCGGTTAAGGTATCTTTAATTTGTATACTTATACCTTTTACAGGAGGTTTTGTTCTATTAGATTGAATAATTTTGAATTTTTCTTTAGTTTCTTCCGTATGTTTTCTACCTAGCATGGCTTCGCTTATTCTATTTTTCGTTTCCTCTGTGTGTTTGTAAGTTCTACCTAATGCAGCCTCTCTTAACTTTGCTATAGTCTCTTCTGATCTATTACTGGCTATCTCAGACATTTTTTCTAAAGATTCAATAGTATGTTTATAACCAAAAAGAGAACCCGCCACATTTAATATATTATATTCTGGCTTTAAAGTATCTATATAATACTGTTCTCTTTCTATTAATACAGAAAGCTCACAATATTCTAAGATATCTAATTTAAATTTAGAATAACCATATTTTAGTAAAGCTCTACATATTAAACTAGATTTACTTGCTCTAGTTATATATTTTATATTATAATATTGCATAAATCTTCTGTATAAATCTACACTAGAACCTACATATCTTTTACCAGATTCAATATTTGTTCAACAATAAATACCTATCTTGCTTTTATTATCATTAATAATAGATTCTTTTTGAGTATCTGCATTAATATAACTTAAAACTGGAACACCGAATTGTAAAATAACCCCTGTCAAGTATTATCAGGATTTTTATTATATATACACTAACGTATAATCTCACGGGACAGATAGATGAGACGGTAGAAAATTCATTAAAACTAGTTATTATATTTTATTATATTTTTAATGCTATAGTACAGCAATCTTTTGTATTGAATTAACATCCTGAAATAAGAGATTCAAATAATCTGAATTATCAGGATATTCTATTGTTCCACCATTAATAACTTCCTTAATTTTTAAAGCTAACGGTAAATCTTTTTTTACAAAAGTGATTTTTACTACAGGATATAATAACTTACCTTTTTGATTTCTAATTGTTTTAGGTACTATTATAGACCCATCACCTTCTATTAATCCAGCTAGATAACCTCCTAAGGATTTTCTAGAAGAATCATTAGAGGAATTAAAATCAAAGGAAGGCTCGGATGTTTTATTTAAAATTCCTACCTATAAATAAAAATCCAAATTAATTTTACATACATACTTTCATATGTACATGGACTATATCTTCACCGTCTAAAGATTAAGACGAGTGTATCACATATAGTCTCTGAGGATCCTACTTGTAATAAGGTTTATTACTTTGGTTTCCTGCTGATTGTCCATTGTTACATTTCTAGAATTTTCACTAATTTTATTTCATAGTATCTAGAACTTTAGGAGTTTCCAGCATATAGTGAATTTCAATTATAGTAATTACTTACTACTCAGGCACAGGAAAGTACCTGCTCCACCCTCTATTACGGCAGAGAACACTAATAATAGTAAACTAGGTATTAATAATCAATAACTTATGTTATTAAGTCTAGGGAATCGTTGTATATATATATTTAACGATTATTTTTTAAATGTTCTATAATTCTATCTACAGGAGTTTGTCCAGGCATTTTACTAAAAAGGTTAGTACCACGATATAAACCTCTATACTCACTAAGATATTTCTCTATAGAACTTTGAGGTTTTTTAAAACTTATATTTAAATCCCTTAATCTAATGTCCTGACTTACGTTTCAGTCTTTAGCGATTTCCACACGAAGTTTTATTTCTTTTTCTTTAAGTTCTTCAAGATGAGCAATAGCATCTTCTCTTTTTTTAATTTCAACATTAGCAGATAAATCAGTTTCTCATCCAGAAGATCTCTCAGTTTTAGAACTAGAATCTTTTGAAGGACTTGCGTGAAGACCTTCTCCTGGATTCGGACCTCCTCCTGGATTTGGTCCTACACCTGAACTATTATTAGAACTATTTCCTGAAGAGCTTCCGGAAGGATTCTCTCCGAAAAAATAGTAAGAAGAATTTTCTAAGCTAAATTCATAAATTGAAGTAAATAAAAGATTCATTAGATTTAAAATAAATATAAATAAACAATAAATTAAAGGTATATATTTTCCATATTTAATAAAAAAAATATTTCATATAAAAAATATATTACTTCCCTCATTATATATTAATGTGTATATCAACTTAAATTCTAAACAAACATTATTTTTCATATTCAAAAAATAATCTTTATAAATATTTTTTAATCTAGGAAATCGTATATAAATACATATTATTTATATATATATGTTTTATATTCTAAAACTTTAATAATTTATATAGATTTTCTATGTATATATATAAATAAGTAATTTCTTACTTATACGGACTATGTCTTCATCCATTATAATAAATCATGGAGCTTCGCGTCTAGTCTCTGAGGATCCTACTCCTAATTTAACTTAGATAATTACTTTGGTTTCCTGCATATTCTTCCCATGTATACACAAGTGTTACGACTAATTCAGTTGAAAATACAACTTTAGAAGTTTATAACTCCAATTAGGTGTCTATGTATCTGTTAACTGGAAAATAAATTCCAAAATCGAGAAATTCCATGCATATAGCGAAGTCATAATTAAAGAGTTTACACTCTTTAACGGCATTCCCTGTTTTAGGGTTTAAATATAAAAAAATAGTAATATATATATATTTATAGGGATAATATATTTAAGTGATCTCAAGTAAAGTGAGTTCTTTGTCTATTCATACCTTTTCTTACAGATTCTGTTTTATCTATACCTTGTTCTGTATAATGTTTGTTTTCAAATATTAATAAGACTATTCTCTTTCAATCTTTATAATCTAAATATTTACTTGAAAATAACGGATACTTTTCTAAATAATTTACTATTATATCTAAAGACATTCTATTTGAAGCTGTTAAAGTATAGTATTCATTACCTGTAGACTTCTGTTTTCTAATCAACAATGTACAATTAAGGAAATTAGATATATCAGTTAAAACTTTTGAATAACTATCATTAGTTATAGGGTCTAACATTCTTTGCTCAATTCTTAATCTGCAAGATATCTTGCTTTTTTTTGCACCATTTTCTAATTTAGTATGCTGTACAGAAAAACTACCATCTGAATCTATAAATCCACTTAATCAACCATTTTCAGATAAAGAACTATCTTTCAAGGGCAATTTAGTTATATTTGTGTTATGGTTTTTGTTTAATCAATCTATTAAATTATGAAGTTGATATATTTTTGGTGTTCTTAATTCACCATTTAATAAAGAAACTATTTTCTTTAAACCTATAACAGGTGAAACAACTAAAACACAAGCATTATCTTGTAATTTATATCTTATAAATCCTGATCCTATTAATTCTAATAATTTCTTAGCTAATGGTTCATTTTTCATGCTAAAAGTTATACAAAATCTTGGATTGTGTTTCTTTTTTTCATTAGGTTTTTGAATTCAAATATGCCCATCACCTTCAAATAAACCAGCTAAATATCCCTTAAATTTATTATTTTCAAAATTATTACTATAATACCTTATATTTAACCCAAGGAGATCCTTATTTCTTTTTTGCCCATCGAGTACTGACAAATGATCTCAATTAAAATTACTTCTATTATGGTTCATACCATTTTTTAGCTCTTCGATTAAATCTAAGTTTTTGTCCTCATAATGAGATTGACTAAGTATAAAATCTACAACTTTTTGTCAATCTGAATAATCAAGGTACTTAGTACTAAATAAAGGGTATATGTTGAAATAATTTTTAATAATACTAAGACTTTCTCTGCTTTTAGCAGTTATATTGAAATATTTATTACCTGAAGCTCTATTTACTACATTTAAATTAACATTTAAAAAAGTAGCAATATTTTTTAATAACGGTTCGTAACTTTCATTAGTATGAGGACAAATCATTCTTTGTTCTATTCTAAATCTACAAGCCACTTTTCTTTTTTTAATAGTTTTACCTGATTCATCTGTTTCTTTTTTAGTTAATATAATACCAAATGAACCATCTGCCTCAGCAAACCCAGCCAATCAAGCATCTTTACTAAAATTTTGTGTTTGGTAAGAATACTTTTTAATATCTGTTCCATAACGTGAATTTAATGTATCAATTAATTCATTAAATTTTATTAATTTAGGTGTTCTCAAATAAGAATTTATTAAGGATACTACATAAATTAATCCTTCTATAGTATGAAAAGTCAAAACACATGCATTATCCTCTTTTTTAATTCTAATTCACCCGAACCCCGTCACTTCTTTTAATTTAACAGCTAGAGGTAAATCTTTTAAATGGAAAGTAATAGATAAAGATAAATTATTTGACTTTGAACCTGGTTTACTTATAGAGATGTGCCCATCTCCTTCAAATAAACCGGCTAAATAAGAACTAAGATGTATCTCTTTTCTATGATCGTTATTATTATTAGAACAGGTTGAAAATTTTCTAATATTATTGAAAGAATTAATATATAGAGATCTTTCCATGTAACGAGATGTAACATTGTAAAATTTTGCCCAAACTTAGTTATAGGGAGCTTACGCTGCCCGCAGATGTTTTCTAGTGTTATGTTAACTTTGATATAATTATATTATATCATACCCTTCACATCAATCTATTTAGTGTAGATTCTAAGTTCCGACTGTACATTCGCGAGCATTTCAGCTCTACGTAGATGAACCAGTCTGTAGCGATGTTTATAGCCACCGACGGTCTTTAACTAGGGAGTTATTAACCGTTTTCATCATGTCCGGTCGTTATATTTATTCATGTTTCGCTATAACGTTGTCATGTTTATTAACGACTAGGTGAGATTTTACTCACGACACTATCACACAGGTTAATGTCAGGCCCTCCTACAAGTAAAGGTAATAAAAAATTCAATTTACTATAACCGTTAGGTTATATTTGGACTATATCTTCATCCTTAATAAAGGAGCATAACGTATAGTCTCTGAGGATCCTATTAAAATAATTAGGCCACCTAGAAAGGTAGATTTTATTTCGTTTCCTGCGGATTGTCCATATATTATAAAAAAGATATAAATATTCTTTTTACTATTTAAGGTTGTGTACGCTTCAAAACAATTAGATTTAAACCTAAAAAAGTTTTCACAACACTTATAAAAAGACTTTAGGAGTTTCCCGCATATAGTTATGTAATAAGAGTAATATTGCTACTACTCACGGCAACTTCTTTTATATGAATACAATAAAATAAAGAATAAAATTCATAGGACAACCAAGAGTTTAACCTAAATTATCTAAATGTGAAAAGTCAAACGAGTTACGTTTACTATTAAATTGTGCTTTAATTGTTTCAACTTCTAAGATTTCTTTTTCAGTTAAAACTTTACCAGCTCGTAATCTAACTTGTTCAACCACATAAGATCAATCTTTGTATGCTAAATATTTAGAAGAATATAGAGGAAAACGTTCAAAATAACTTATAACTTTAGCATGGCTAGCTGCGCTGTGAGATATAACCATAAAGGCATAAAACACTTTGTCTTTTTGTTCTCTAGTTCTAGATAACAAATTTACACCTAAATATGCGGCTATCTTACTTAATATAGAAAAATAGCTAGTTCCCCCTTGTTCTACTGATACATCTCGATGATAAGTTTGTCTTAACTCAAGACGGAAGAAAGTTTGTACTCTTTTACTAGTAACTATCCCTTTCTTTTTTCTATTGGTTAATAGAATAGAAAAATTTCCATCTCCATCAGTAAAACCGGCTAACCAGGCATTGCTATCTATAGGTGATAGATCTAAACCTAAACAATCTATATTATAATTGTAAAATTCATTAAACCAATTTATAGCACGGTGCAATGCTTCTATTTTAGGTGTACGCATATAACCATTAATAATGTTAATAATTTTTATGACATCTTCTATTTTTTGAATTTGTCAAATAACGTAACCTGCATTTTTCTTATCATAGACCACTCCAGCATTAGTAATACTAGCTAATTTATCAGCCAGAGGTTTGTCCGCTAAACTAAACACCACGAGTATTTTTGGACGATATTTTTGAGCATTAGAATCTTTATCATGAACAGCTATAGACCCATCAGCTTCTATTAACCCTGCAAGGTAGGGTCCTATTTTGGATCTTAATTTAGATTCTGTTTTAACATTTGACTCTGTGCTAAAATATCTTTTTATTGTATTCACATAGATTTTACCAAAACCACCTATTAAAGCTGGCATACGATTTATCATTAACTTTCATTAATGTTTGGACTATATCTTTACCTTTAAATATATATAATATATACTAAGGTATTTCACATGTAGTCTCTGAGGATCCTACTAAATAAAAGTGTTTAATGCTACAGTGAGCCCTTTTATTTTTGGTTTCCGGCTGATTACCTAATCCTTTGAAATGTTACTGTATTCTGCCCCTTTTCTACTAAAAGAAAGTCTGCAGTACTAGTTCCAAAAGCTCTAAAGGGATCCCAGCATATAGTGAAAAGTAAGTAAGATATTTCTACCTTACCCGGCCATGCCTTTATATAAAATATCTTTAATTTTTGTAAGTAAATTTTCATTTACCTCGATAATAACCTGATTTGTTTCCTTTTAGGTATTCTCTAATAACATGACGGTCACCTTTTAAATGGTTAGCTAAACTATTCAATGAATGAAATACTAGATTTTTACTTGAATCGTCTTTAAACTCAGCTAAAATAGATTTAGCCGCAGGATGTTTAACGAGATATTTATCTCGTTTATCGTTAACTAAACTTTTAATCTCGTCTAAAGTGAGTATATTAGTTTTAGTAGATTCCTCAATTAAATCTAATGAAAAAAAGAAAGTGTCTAAATATAAGGTACCTAAATTTAAACAATCGTTTAAACTATTATGATGAATACTTATTGAATCATACATATGTTGTTTTGACTCAAAAACATATAATAATGCAAAGTCATCAGCATTATATATATATACTGGAATACCTCTTTGTTTACGTAATCTTTCTCGTATTTCTTGACTCATAGCAAAGCTAATAAACACTATCAAATATTGAGAATAACCTTCAAGGTTTAATCTAGATTATAAAAGATTCAATAATACAAATTGCATTTTTCTTACTTACCTTTCACACATTAAACAACTTTTATTTTTGGTTTCCTGCTGATTACCTAATCTTTTGAATTTTCACTGTATCTAAGCTTTTGAATTGTCACTGTATCCTGCCGCTTTTCGTCTACAGATATGTTCCGAAAGTCTGCAATACTAGTATCAAAAGCTCTAAAGACGTCCCAGCATATAGTGAAATAAAAATAATGTATTTCTACACTACCCGGCCATGCCATTTTTTTATTTAAATTTAGCTATATCTTCTAGATAATATATAGACTATAATAGTAATAATAACAAGGTTAAATAATAACAAGGTTTAATAATAACAAATGAACAAATATTAATTAAAAAGTTTACCTTTTCATCTTTTATGTATTATCATACAAATATTATATGTATTAATATACATGTATAAATACTTAAAATTTCTAGGCGTACTTTGAAAACAACATTGTTTAAACTCGATCAATCTTTTTAAAGAAATATTTACTTTTATATGGTTTATTAAGTTTAAGGTAATAACGAATAGTATTTTCACTACAGTTTAAAGCTTCTGCTGCTTTAGTATTAGAAGGATAAATTTTAGTTTCTAAAGTATCTTTATTAAAAACTTCTACTTTAGAACCTATACCTTCACTCATTTTTATTCTCGTTTCTTCTGAGTGTTTTTTGCCTAAAAAAGGACTAGCCTTACCTTTACGTAGTTCACTTAAAATCTTTTTGGTTTCAACCGAAAAATTTTTACCTGTACGAGATAAACTCATTTTTTCTTTCACTTCCTCGGTAAGAAGTCTACCTTTCAGTGAATTACTAATTTTTAACTTAGTCTCTTCTGTATGTAACTTTCCTAAAGATGAACTTGCGACTAGTAAAATATTATATTCAGGCGATAATTGATCTAAATAATGTTGTTCTCTTATAATTGTTTGACTCGGTTCACAATACTCCAAGATCTCTAAATTAAAGTTTGAGAAACCATACTTAAGGAGAGCACTTAGAATATTACTGTTAGATCTACTAAGTACCTCTTTTATACTTTTTGTAGAAAAATAAACACTAAATCTTTTAGATAAAGAAACAGCTGAACCTACATAAGTATCTCCAGTTAAAGTATTTACTCAACGATACACACCAGATTTATCCCTATTTTCTTTAATAGCTAAATCTTTGTCATTATGCGTATAAGTAGCAATTTGTTTTATACTAGCTACTAAATCTACATTAAGGTTTGGTTTTAAACTATCAATAAAATGTTGTTCTAATTCTACTACTTGTTCTAAACTAGAATTCTCATCCATAATATAAATAGTTAACTTCATACCACTAAAACCATGCTTATTTAAATAACGTAAGACTCTACGTGCTTTAGTCTTAAGTATAGATGGCATAAAATAAGAACTTATTCTATTATATAAATTAATAGAATGGCCTACATACAAATGTTTACTATCTAAACTCTCTCACACATAAACACCTTTTTGCTTTTTAGTTACTTTAAGTATAATATCTCTATTATTAAAAGGATCATTTACTAAAACTTTAACATATTTATGTTTAGGTTTTTGAGAATTTTGGTTATCATCATTATTGTTATTATTGTTACCTGTTATTAGAACATCGTTATTATCACTATTATTTACTATCCCTATATCTAGAGAAGAACCGGCAAAGCCGGGCGATTTAATATTTAATATAAATAAATTTTTTTCGACCATAAAGAATATCATTAGTAAAGCATGAGCTGTTATGATACTATTATATAATTGATTATCTGCAATATATTGTACACCTGGACCACTAAGTTCCATTCTTATCAGTACAGAAAATGCTGTACCTAATAACCCTGAAAATAATGCAAACATTAAATACAATGTTCCTATATCTTTTGCATTTGTTGATAAGAATCACCGTTCAAATCACATACTAATAGAAGATTTTAAATTTATATTTGTCACATTGTGACTATGCATGTGCCTATCCTCCTGATCTTGAATGATACGCACAGGCATAAGCATTCTTCAAATATAATAAATTTAAATTTATCATATAATAAAAAAAATATTATTAATGTAATTAATTAATTAATATATAGTTATAAAAGAAAGAAGCTAGATAATTATACGAATATTCCAGAAGATTATGGAGGAATCGAACCTCAATACTTAAGATCTGCAATCAAAGTGCAGACCAACTACATCATAATCTTTATATATATATTAATATATATAATTATAGATTTACTTAAACATAAAGATAAATAGAATAACTACTCTAATTAAACACTTAAGGTTGCAGTTAATTATTTCTTAAATTAATTTTAAGAATTTTTTCCAAAAGATAAATCAACTAAAGTATTTTCTATTAAACTTACAAAAGGAACTATAAATACAAAATGCGCAAAATATAAAACTGTACTTATTTGTCCAAATTCTATAAATGGTGACTCTACATGTTTAGCACCTAATTGCATTAAAACTAAGAAATTCGCTACAAAAATAAAGTAAGCTATCTTACTTATAGGTCTAAATTGTAAACCTTTAGATCTTCCTAAATCTGTTATAGGTAATAACATTATTGCTAATATTGCACTAAACATAGCAATAACTCCTAATAATTTATTAGGTATAGATCTTAATATAGCATAAAATGGAAGAAGGTATCATTCAGGAACTATTGCAGGAGGAGTTTGCATTGGATTTGCCATAATGTAGTTCTCTGAATCACCTAGGTAATTAGGCATAAAGAACACAAATAGACTTAAAACAAATATAAACATAAAGATAGTTATTAAATCTTTAAATAAGAAATAAGGAGCAAAAGGTAATCTGTCATAATTACCTGACACTCCTAAAGGGTTACTTGCGTAACAATTATTCGACTGTACATTAAGCATTACATAAAATAACACCCACCAGTGACCCAGTCTGTAGCGACCATATTTTAAACATTCTAGGATTCATATGACCGACGGTCTTGTATTAATATAGGTGTAATACTCTGATTCACGATTATTCAAGAGAACATGAAATACTCTTCTACCAGAAATATTAATATTTTAACCGTTTTCACTAGCATTGCCAAACTAGAATACCCATAAAGTATTCTAATTTAAGTCTCCTTAGGAAACTTAGAGATAAAATGTTTTATCTCACAACTACTTTATATATATATATATATACTTATAATCCTAATTTGTAGCGCATACTTGGTATTATATAAGGTAATACTAATTTTTTTAATAAAGGCATAGATTTTCCTTCGATATATAACACGAAATTACCTTGATTTTTATGTAATGTACTTTTTATATTAAATTTAGTATCTAATGCTAATGACAATAAGATCACCTCTTCTTGTGTAAAACTATTAGTATGAATTCTAAGACCTGGCTTTTTAAAACCACCATCGTCACAAATCCAAACGGCTAAACTCAAAGGTGTTAATAAATCAGCTATATTTTTAGGTACTCTCTTTTGCTTATTATGATTATAAAATAATTTATATAGTCACATTAAATTTGTATATCTATACGTACCAAAACGATAACAGAGATGCTGCAATTTATCTCCATCTTTGAAAAGAACAGGTAAGTTATTAGTACAATAGCCTCTTTTATTAAGAAATTCGTGTAACCAAAATATATAATCCTTATGTGCTGCACTTTGTTTAAATCTAAATCTAACACCTCCACTTTTCTCTCGCTCTGCATGACAATCACCTAATAATGAACCGACTAATAAAGAAATAACATCTTCGTTATGAGGACCTATTCTTTTATTGGCGTTATAATTAGGCAATATAAATGCTAGCTTTGCTTTGTTATGAAGTTGTCTTTTAGTAATCATTAATGTATATTTTATATATAAAAATTTAGGGCCAATATTAAACCACCCTGCTGTATCGTGAAGTGCTATTAAGTGCATTAAAGCTAATGCTGCTAAAACAAATGGTAATACAAAGTGTAATGCGAAGAATCTGTTTAAAGTAGCGTTATTAACAGAACATTATGTTGGTAGTCCCGTATTTAATATAAATATATTAAATACTCTCACTACACTCAATAATTTTCATTATTGATCGGACTATATCATGATCTCTTGCTTAAGTAAGTTAATTTATTTAATAATTTGATGGTATATTTATCTTTATAGAATATCTAGATATTCTACGTAATTGCTTTATTCATAGTAAATATTGTAATCTTTTATTACCTAATAATTTAACAGGTGCTTTACCTAGAAATTTAATTACATTTTCTATAGATCTTACACCTGTAACTTTTAATTTATAATTATTGGTTTTATCTAAATATATCGCAGTAGTAAAGGAGAAATATTTACGAATAGCAGATATTATAATTTCTCCACCTGTTTGACTAATTTCAAAACTAGCAATTAAGTAATCTTTATCTTTTTGCAATTTATATATACTGAAACTACCTTCAGCTTCTATAAATCCTACTAGCCAAGCAGAAAAATATGATGTATTAATAATCGATTCTATGGAATTTATAGGCTTGTTACTTCTAGTATATTCAGGTAAATCTTTTGAATATATAATACCTGAAAGTAAAGCACTTTTAAATCTTAAGTAATCATACTGTTTATTAGAAAACATAGGATATTTATCAAATATAGGAAAAATGCAATTTTTTAAATGGTCTTTATCTCTAATTTTTAAAGTTACCATTTCAACTTCTTGCCTTTTTCTAAAACTTACAACACCTACACCTAATAAATCTTTAATTTTATATATTAATTGTACATCTCTAATGGATAATTCAATACCAAGTTCATATGTTAAATATTTACCTTTTTTTGTGATAGAAAAAAACCCATCCCCTTCAAATAAACCTACTAAATAAGCGAATTTGAGATCTCCTGCGTGTAGTCTCTGAGAGGCTACTGAAGTATGTAGACTTCTCACCCCGGCTGGTTTTCTCCATGTTTTTGCAGTTTTTACGTTAATAATTAATGGTGGTATCAAGAATAAATCGTATGCAAATTCTAAATTAGGAGATTTTCCAGCATTAAGCAGGATTTTTAACACTATGTCACCATAGTGTGGTTCATCTATATTTAAACCTCCTCAAATGAACTCAACAATATCTTGTCCAATTCATGGAATAGCACTTATAAGGTTAGTAATACTAATATAACCAATTATAATTAAGTGGTTGTTTTACGACGTTGTCGAGCAAAATTTGAGTTAAGAATTTATATCGTTATTTTAAAGAAGAGTAGACTTTTATTCTTTTTATACACTGAGCAACAACTAAACCTTCCTTATTTTTTACTGGTTTACCATCGTTTAATCTTTTTGTTATAGAATCATTACTTACATGTAGAAATTTAGCACATGAAATTCCACTTGTAAAGTAATTAACAGAACCATTTAGAAGGTAAACTTTTATAATATAGGTAAATCTTATATATTTTTTTTCAGATATTATCATAGCTCTACCTTCAGAATCTATCTTTATTAAAGAATCCGATTTTATTAAAATATTTAATTCTGATTTAGTAGTATCATCTAATATAATAGGGTTAGGATTAGTAGATAATCTATTATTATTCATACTGTCACCTAATTTAATTATTAGTTCTTTACCTTTATTAGTTAAATACTTACCTTCTAAGATTAATAACGCTATTGTTTTAAAATCTAGATAATCTTGGTATTTTTTAGTTCTAAATTCTATACTATCTAAGTAAGGAATCAGTACATTGCAAATAAAATCAATTTGAGATATTTCTAATATAGAGATAGGTCTCTTACCACTTTTAATTTTTTTATTACTAATATTAATTAATTTAGTTGTACTTCCTAGCATATAAGAATGCTCATCTAATAAACTTAAAATAAACTCACGTATTTTTTCTAAAACTAGTCTATTAACTGTAGTAATAACAAGTGAAACACGAGCTGTCATATCGTGCTTATTTAAGTAAAATGATCCATCTCCCTCTAGTAAACCTACTAGATAATTACCTGTAATTACTATACTATGATCCTCAGGTAAAACAAAATTTACTCTTTTACTATTCATACCTTCTTTTAATTTTATAATATTTAAATTAATTTCTTGTAAAGTTAATTCACTAGATTTACGATTTCTAAACATAAAAAATGCTTTTTTAAAATAAAGGTAATCTAAGTACTTGGTAGTGTTTAATGTAAATTTATCAAATATAGGTATTAAGACCGTCTCAATATCATTTAATTGAGAGATTGAAAATATTAAAACATCTCTCTCAGTGTTTAATCTACCACATCCTAATGTGTTTTTTATGTATTCTAAAACTTTTCTATCATCTTTATGTAAAATAATTCTAAATACAAACTCAAAACCCGAAACTTCCTCTTTTTCGTTTTTTCTTGTTCTAATTAAAAAATTAGACTCTGCTTCACAAAGGCCTACGAATCATTCTATAAAATTAGTATTTAAAGATGACTCGGGTAATTCTTTATGGACACCAGTTAATAAAACATTAATCTCATTAGTTTCTCTATTGTCTTTGACCTTAGATTTTAAAAAGGTAAATACAAAGTAATAGTATAAATCTAAATAAATTTGAGAATAATATACTAAAATTGGTGATATTAAAAAAGTAATACATTAAACCTTTGTTTGTAACAACCCAGTATGAACAATTTCTTAACCTTAAATAAAGTTTATGTTTGCGAACATACTGAAACATTTACTGTGATTAAAAAAGGAAGGAGGCGCGACTCTCCTTACATTAAATTTCTTTAATGGTTCGGACTATATCTTCATTTTCTTAATCTATATAATAAAAATATTACTATATAAAAAGTTCAATGTACCACGTATAGTCTCTGAAGATCCTACTCCATAAAAATTATATAAATATTTTATGTTTGGTTTCCTGCTGATTGTCTTATACCTTATAAGAGTTTCCAGCAAATAGTGGTATTTTACTACAGCTATTACTTCGCTATTTAACTGTAGCCAAGTCTTTAATTTACTCATTCTAGCTATAGAATTTAGCTTTTCATGTTTAAAACAAGCAAACCCTGTACTTTATACCTTTTAATAAAAAGAATTAGAATTTAGTACAAAGCCCTGTGTCTCAATCTAGAAACATATTAATTTTATGTTGAGAAAAGACTCCGACTGTACATTAAGCATCATTTTAGATACCCACCAGTGAACCAGTCTGTCGCGATATTTTACTCTACCGACGGTCTTTATACTAAACAAATATATTTGACCGTTTTCACTAGTATTGCTGCAAAATTTTGAAAAAAGGAGTTCTAAGTAAATATTACCTCACTCACTTAATTATGCAACTATGTATAACTAATAAACCTAAAATCAAGAGTGAATTCCACAACTTTAGTTTTTATATCTTCCATAACAACCCACTCACTGGATTCCTTCCAAGACGAAATCTCCGAACTAGCTCTCACACAATCCTCAGGGTTCTCCTTCAAATGCTGCTCTACAACTTCTTCGAGTTTTTGAGCAAGCGTTTTGATTTGAGGGCGATTATATATAATGGTTCGGGATGAAATCTTTTGAAGGGTTGGAGAACGTTCCGAATCTCGTTGTTTGAGATGTTCTCGAACTGATTTCGATCTACCGCTCAACCGTCGTGGGCCATAGCGCCATTCAACGCCATTATGATGAAGATGAGGTCTCACTAGTAAAACTTAATAAAACAATGTAAAGTGTAATAAATAAAAGGGAGAGGAAACTTACCTTTGCGGGTTGGTCGGGGATTCACAGGTGCATTCTTTCTCTTCTGACCCTTGCTCAATTCCACGGTATCTCCATACAAGTTCGTAGTAGTAGAGGCGAAAGGATCTTCATCACTACTTGAGTCAAAACCTTCAGCTGAAGGTTTTCTCAAAGAGGTTGTTGAATCATTCGAGTTGGCAATGAATTCAGTTGAACCCTCTGATAGAGTGGTTGAAGATGCGTCACTTGGAAAATCGTCATTCTCTCTCTTAGGACTCCGAGGTGCGGTAGACAGGGAAAGATCATGAGTATTGATTTGACCAAAACGATAGGTACGCGGAACACAAGGAGGAAGATTCATGATTAAAACAACAAGTAAAGAAGATAGCTTGATAAACGATGAGAATGTCTGCTTTAATCTAATATGGTACTTTCAGAGTAAGGAGAAATGATGAAGCTTAAATAGATATTGGGAAGGAAAATTTCATCATTCACGAACGATAACGCTTCAGAATGATGAATCATTGTCTCATCATCTTACGTATTCTTATCTAGGATCTAGATCTGCCAAGATTTCCTTACCCTAGTCTATGACCAATAGATAAGCATAAACAAATCACATGGCAAAATCTACCATCCATCACACACCATATTCGATCTACTTCATAATCATACCGCATAAACCCCTCAAATATCGACCTAATCACCTATCATCTCATCATTCATGAGTCATATGATAAATAATCTAGCAATCTTATTCGTGGTTTCTGTATATCTTGTTTCATTTTGAATTGCGTAGATCCATCCTGCTTATGACGATCATTGAGTCATAAAACAAGGATCTTTCAGGAAAACAGGTTTTCTTCTTTATACTCCACATTGCCAAGATTCCTTCCATCTATATATCCAATGAAAACTCTTTTTGGCATTTACTCACTATCTAATACGAGATCAACCTTGTCATATTCCATACACTTCATTATTGCCGCTTACCCTCCATCACACAAACCACCATCACATTGCCTATTCTACCAATAAAAGATGAAATGACTGCATCCCTTACATACAAATCATACGATAAAGCCCACTTGATAGATTTAGCTGCCGAATACGAGATGATCGACGAATACGAGATGATCGACGAATACAAGATGATCGTCGAATACGAGGTTTATTAGCATTAGTCACACTTGTTTCGGAGGAAGAATAAGTGCGGATCATGACGCGTCATCCTCCTTGTCATCATGAATCAGGCGAATACTCTAGCCAATCATTAACATTATTTCTCCTTTCAATTTAGCCACCTCCATATGCGGAGATCATTCCTTTTAGTCTTGTGATAGCTGATCAACCAATAGATTAACAGAGATAAATGAAGATCCTCCTTAGCATTTCCCCACTATCAAATACGAGATCACATGCTGCTCACCTTGCAGCGGGCGCATATTACCTGAACTACCTCGCATAAATCCCCTCAATCTTCTAACCTATCATATCTATTATCTCCTTATCTCTTGTGGCATTTTTGATCATCTGCCCTCTTTACCTAATGATCACGGAATCTTGCAGATCCATAATGAGTCATTAAAATTCTTCAATCTAATGAAAAGAACCTCGGAGAACACCGATACATCCCCTTGCTTAGAAATCAAATGAAAATTTACATGTGATCTTGACAAAGAAAAAGTATATAAGGATGTGGAATCTTCTTTGCTTTCTCTTTCTTCACAGTCAATCACCATCAATTACAATCAAATCAATCCTCATCAATTACCATCTACCACAATCAGATCAATCATCATCAATACCAACCTACTTTTTCCTCCACACAGCGAACTTCGTCGACACAACGAAATCCATCACCATCAGTCACAACCAACTTATTCATCCATACTATCACAATCAAATCCGTCACTATCAATCACAACCAATCTATAGTTTGATCCAGATCAAACTTTATCATCAGTCAACTCTTTGAGTCTTCTCTTGGTCACGACCTCACACAGATATATTTCTGAATATTATCACCTGCATCATCCTGCACTATGGCCTTTTCACCTGAAATCGTTGAACATAATCCGGAGTACTCCTTTCACCGTAATCTTCACAAGATCTATACCAAGATCGTGCGTGGAAAGGATAATATCCTTTATACAAAGGAAGGGCGTGAGGTGTTTGACGCATGTTCAGGTGCTGCTGTCTCTTGTCTTGGTCACAGAAACGAAAGAGTGATCAAAGCAATTGTTGAACAGTTAGAAACCGGAATTCCCTACCTGGCATCCTCATTTTGGGCCAACGAGGTTGTCGAGGACTTGTGCAAGGAGCTCATCCGGGGAACGGATGGGAAAATGGCCAAAGTCTTCTTGACTGGCTCAGGTTCTGAGGCGATGGAGGGTACCATCAAGCTGTCTCGTCAATATTATTATGAACAAGACAAGCAAACACCCCGTGTCAATTTCATCACCCGTCAGAGTTCGTACCACGGCAACACGATCGGTGCTTTATCTGTCTCAGGACATCCTGCCCGGAGAGCACCTTACATTCCATTCCTCATGAAGAATGTTCACCACATTTCTTCATGTAATCCCTATCGTCAACAGGAAAAAGGTGAATCTAATCCTGCTTTCGTTGCTCGAAAAGCCGCCGAACTCGAGAAAAAATTCCAAGAGTTAGGCCCGGATACAGTGATCGGCTTCATTGCTGAGCCAGTCGTCGGCGCCGCGCTTGGTTGTGTTCCATATGTCCCAGGCTATCTCAAAGCAATGCGAGACGTTTGCCACAAACATGGGGCTCTTTTCATACTCGATGAAGTCATGTGCGGAATGGGTCGGACTGGCACTCTGCATGCATGGCAGGCAGAAGATGTCGTACCTGATATCCAAACCATGGGTAAAGGACTTGGCGCTGGGTATCAATCGATCGCGGCCATAATGATATCACAAAAGGTCGTAAACGTGATCAAGGAGGGAAGTGGACAGTTCGTCCATGGGCTGACCTACCAGGCCATGCCAGTACAGGCAGCTGCTGCTCTGGAGGTTCAGCGAATCATCCGGGAAGACAAATTGATGGAGAATGTCTCCAAACAGGGTGCGCTTTTAGAAAAACGTTTAAAAGCTAACCTGGGCAATCATCCAAATGTTGGAGACATTAGGGGACTGGGTCTTTTCTGGGGTCTGGAATTCGTGAAGGACAAAGTGACCAAAGAGCCCTTCAACCCCAAACTTGGCGTTGCTCAGAAAATTCAAGACTTGGCCATCTCACCCCCATTCAACATGACAGTCTACCCAGGCACTGGTACCCTCGAAGGTGACCGTGGAGACCACATCATCCTTGCACCTTCATACATCGTCACGGATGACGATGTGAAACATATTGTCACGAAGGTAACAGCTGTGGTTAAAAAAGTTTTTTCTGAAATGGCTGGTTGAAAACAAAAGATGTGGGAAGGGATTATCAGAAATAAGTTTATTTGGTTTAGAGGGGCAAAATGTGAGCTAAGAAAAAAAAAGGGATAGCTCGGATCAGATTGAACTTGTTTCTTTACTAAGTTTTGGGCTCATGGCGTATGAAGGATTTGGCTAAATGGGAACTTGTATTTTTTTTTTATTTTGGCATAGTTGCAGAGGACGTTAGAAACAATTGACGGCATCAATCATCATAAAGTCTTGAATTTTTAGTTATACATTTGAGGCAAATAATTACCTCATAGGCTCATTTGCCCATAGGGCAGTACATACAAACTTACTTATTATAAAGATAATAAGCTAGAATAACTTTAAATTCGTATATTCTATTAGTTAAAATAATTCAACCAAAAGTTCCGACTGTGCATTAAGCAGCATTTCAGCCACCCATTAGTGACGCAGTCTGTCGCGATTATTTATATAACCGACGATCTTAAAGTTTAAACTTCTTTGATCGTTTTCACTAACATCGCCAAATAATCTTAAAGACTATTCTATATCCCCGTCGGGTTATACCACTTTAATCTTTTTTTTCTCTATAAAGATTGCAGAAAGATTGTTACTCGTGGGACTATGATTTAATATAAAAATAAAGTATAATAAAATATTGATAATTAGATAACTATTTACTTGACAAATCTTTTACTATTCATTGTCTTTTTACTAATCCTTTTTCTGTTTTTAGTGCTCTTCTAATAGTTTTTTCTTTTCCCTCCGGGAACAACAGTTTATAGATTTAGCTGCATCTAAAATAGTAGAATATTCACCGTAAACAGTTCCATTCAAATTATATAATACAACAGGTCTTGTATTAGTTATACACTTTTGTTTAATTACATCTAACATGGGAGGTCTATTTAAAGCCTTTTCTCTCATTTTTTCTATGGTTTCTGGAGAAAGCTTTTACCTTTGTTTAGATTACCTATTCTTTCACGTCTAGCGTCACTATAGATATCTTTCATCTTTTGACGATCAATTTCAGTGTGTTTGTAACCAAAACTAGAACCTGCTTCTGTCAAAATATTATAGTTAGGGACTAACAATTTTAAATATTTATCTTCTAAATCCAATAATTCTTTGTTATTTTCCTTGGTAACAATATTAGGATATAAATCTAATACAATAAAAGCAAAATTTTGCAAATCATATTTTTTAATTGCTAATTTAACTATTTTGCTACCTCTGAAATAAATAACATGATTACAGAATCTAGCATAAAATCTATTAGTTGCCGCAGAACCTATATAATAGTCTTTAGTTATTTTATTAACTATCATATATATACCGCTTAAACTTCTGGTATCGTTTAATATTTGTTTTCTAGTATCTTCTAAATTTAAATTTTCATAAATATATACCGGGTTTAAACCTAATTCTTGAAGAATTGTTTTTAGTCTTTCAGAAATTTCAATATTATCTGAAGGACGATTTGTACAATATCCTCTTTTTACTATGCTTTGGTTAAACAGTCTTTTACTGTTTACTTTGTTATACTTTATTATATTTCCTTTATTACTTATATTAAATCATTTTGGGCTATATTCATAACCCAGGAAAGCTGTAGCCATCATAAGTATAAGTATAACAGTACCGATAGCTCAAACTAATGTTCTTGGATATCTATAAGATCCGTAGTATATACCTCTACCTATGTGTAAGTAGACCAAAAAGAAGAAAGCTGAAGCTGTATTACTATGTAAGTAACGAACTAATCATCCGTTATTTACGTCACGCATAATATGCTCAACTGAATTAAATGCTTCTAATACATTAGGACTATAATGCATAGCTAATGTAACACCTGTTATAATTTGTATTATTAAACAAACAGCTAATAATGACCCAAAATTTCATAAATAGCTAATGTTACTAGGTTCTGATGCATCAATAATATACGAATTAACTAATCTTAATAAAGGATGACTCTTTAATATTCTCATGTTTTGATTCTTCTTATTTTAATTTAGGTTAGTAAAATTTAGAGTTAATAAAAGGCTCTTATATGTATTATATACAATTAATATAGAGGGTAATAAAAATGTATTGTAAATAAAAATTAATAACTTTTTTTTTTTATTTGTGCGCAAGCGGCGCAAGCGACGAATTTATAATAATTAAAAAACCAAATGTATTAAAAAAGAAAATAAGAGACTTGAACTCCCATCTTTCCGAAAACATAACGAATACTCTACCTTATTGAGCTAATTTTCTTTAATATTATATTTTACTATAAAGTTTATTACTATTATAAATACTGAACAAGAAAAAATCATACTAATCTCTTGTACGTTTAGAAGCACTTGCTATGTTATTATCTCCTACTCTTTTATAATCAGAAGTATCAGGAATATATTTCGCTCTAGTGCTTTTAAATTGACTTATAAGAGACATTTGATTCTCGAATTCAGATCTAACTGACTCTAAATCTTTTTTTTCTTTAAGATAATCTTTAGAATTAGGATCAAGTTTTTGGATCTCCTGATCTATTCTTTTTATCTCTTCATGTATTTTATCTGCAGGAGATTTATATACATACTGTGATTCGTCACCCCCTATTGAATTTTCTTTATTGGGCTCTGAAACATACATTATAGGAAATTCAGGATACACTAAATTATATATAGTATAGAATAAATTAACAGTAAAATATAATATTAATATTAAATCTAAATTTGAATAAATTATATCTTTAATTTTATAAAATCAACATAGGAATGATTTAAAAAAATTAGATTGTAAAATTTTATTTTTATTATAACCATAGTTATAGTTGAAAGTACTTAATGAGAAAGTAGCTAATATAAATAATAATACCATATTAAAATCTAATAATCCTAAATAGGCAACAGATAAATACCCTATAAAACCTATTAATATATATAAAGCATAACTTGTCACAACACCTGTACTTAAAGATGAAATATCTTTACTTAATTTAACCAATCCTATTTTTAATTTTTTAAAACCAGGAAAACCGAAACTGCTATTTAATACAACACTATCTTTAGAAGGCAACATGTTAACTAGTCTTTCTTTATTCATACCAGATTTAATTTCACGAATTTGATTTAATCCTTCTGAAGTAAGATGACCTTTTTTCTCCATAATATCTATCACTTTACATAAATCTAAGAAATCTTCAGCTTTAACCCCTAAAATATTATGTTTTTGAAAAAACGGTATGATTTTTTGATTAATGTCGGCAAAACTTCTACATCTGTAATCTACCGTATTCTCCTGACTTCTTACATGGATACTCCCACATCCAAAGTAAGCAATAAAACTTTCTAATAATGCCTTATCTCTATTATGTTGAGTCAATTTAAATTCTGGACCTACACTGAATTTTACCTTAGTATCTGGAGATGGAGATATACCTACTGAAAAAGATCCGTCACCTGATGCAAAACCTGCCATTCACTCTGGATGTGGAACTTTTAAGTTTTCCACTAATGGTCTTGGAACTGGATTAATATCTGGAAAAGCAGCCTTCAAATCGTCACTGATACCTAAATTTAGACTAGCTTTAATAGCTACAATAGATTGTAACCCTTCACCTGTTAAATGAGCTTTTTGTTTAAATATCTCAAAACCCATCTTAAATAGAAGGTAGTCCGCTAATTTTTGAGTAATTAAACCATAATTATCAAAATGGTCTAAAATTATAGTCAATTGTTTTTTAGATGTTACAACATAACTATAACTAGAAGCCCCATGTTTTGATATACGACCTATCCCTCCGAAATAAGCTTTTATACCTTCTAGTAAAGGTAAATCCTTCTCATGTATAGATATTGAAAATATAGGTATAATTTCTCAACCTGAACGTGATTTAGAATTCTGTCTAATATGTAGGACAAAACTACCCTCCGCATCAACGAATCCTGTTACAAATCATGGTTCTAGTTGGATAGGTGAAGATACATGGTTAGTCTCGAGTAACTCTTCTACATGTGTACTATAATTACGAGTACCCTTGTAACTATATGGTATTAACGATGAATGTTTAAACTTTCCTCGTAATAGGGCTTTCCTCCGTAGAAAAAGCCATTAATGAAAAACCTGTTAATATTATTAATAAAACTAAGTTTCATTCAATTTGAACTAAGTAGACATTAAATATCAAGTAGGTAATTACACCTATTAAGATATATAGTGCGTACGATGTAACTACACCTGTACTTAAAGATGAAATATTTTTACTTAACTTAATTAACCCTAACTCAAGACCAAATGGTCCTAATAACTCTATACTTCCTTTATCTAACACTTTAGTCGTTTGTCCACCTAAGTTTAAAACTAAGTTAGTGATATATTTATTGTAAAACATTTCAACTAAAAATCTTTGATTAAAGAAACCAAAAATGTTATAACCTAATTTAGAAAATTTAAAGCTAATTAGAGATTCAGGTAAATATTCTGAAAGAATAAGAGCTAAAATACTAAATGAAACAGTAAATGCTAAAGGTAATAATTTAAATAATACAGGAACGGCAAATTCAGTATCTAACATTATTTCATGAACAGGATGTATAAAAATACTGTTATCAATAAAAAAACTTGAACCTAAACCTATAAAAATATCTTTAGTTATATAACCAAAAAATATTGAAAATACAGCTAATACTACCAAAGGTAAACTTAAAAATAAATCACCTTCATGAGCATGTTTATAATATATCATAGATCCATTAGGATTAGTTAAGAAAGTTAAATATAGAACTTTAACTGAATACAAAGTAGTGAATATTGCACCTATTACTGCTATTACATATACAGCTATACTACTAAAATAATATTGACCAAAAGCAGATTCTAATATAAAATCTTTACTATAAAACCCTGTCATAAAGGGGAAAGCTACTAAACTAAGACTTGCTATTAATATAACAGAATATGTTAAAGGTAAAAATGAAATCAACCCTCCATATTTTCTGAAATCCTGGTTATCTGCTACTGCATGAATAACAGCACCAGCACCCAAGAATAGTAATCCTTTATAAAAAGCATGATTTACTAAATGAAATAGAGCTACATTATAAGAAGATAAACCTATTGCTATAACCATCATACCTAATTGACTCATAGTAGAATAAGCTATAACTTTTTTAATATCTTGTTGAAATAATCCAATAAGAGAACTAAAAACAGTAGTAATAGCACCTAGTCATAAACATAACAATAAAATAGTAGAACTATATTCTATTAAAGGAGATGAACGTATCAATAGATATACCCCTGCAGTTACCATAGTAGCTGCATGTATTAAAGCAGAAACTGGAGTAGGCTTTAAATGTTGATTTCTACTATATACATTATCGTACAAATACGGTAGAAATACTCAATAATTTACATTATTGTTCGGACTATATCTTCAATTATACTATGAATTAATACGTTTAGCTAGGAATTTTATAACTATTAAACCTTCAAGAGTAAAATGCTTTTTATTTTTAACTAAAGCATGGATTTTTAACCATCTTTTATATGAAATGAGTTTTTTAGTTTTTAAAGGATAATTCTTTAAATAATTAATTATTTTACCTAGTTTACTAAAATTAACTACTGTATTATATCCATTATAACTTTTAACATGAACTATATAACCATCAAGTAAAGTTGCAACCTGTTTACTAAATTCTATATCATCTTTTTGAGATATAAAATATCTTACAGTAACTATTGTTCTACCTTCTTTAGAAGTTAATACAGAAGAACTGAAACAACCTTCAGCATCTGTAAATCCTGATAATCAAGCGTTATCTAACTTTACTTTTTGATTACATTCTAATAGTTTAATATTCATGTTATATTTTTTATTAAAACCATCTACTCATACTTTAAATTGATTAGTTTTATATTTAGTTAAAATATTACCATTAAATATTTGAATTAATTTTAATATGTTATTTTTATCTCTAACTCTAAAATGATGAGTTTTATTATTTTTATCTTGCACTGAGACAGATCCAAAACCTAAATTTTTCTTAATATAAAATAATATTTGAGCATCAACACTAGATTGTGTTATTTTGAATTCTAAATACCCATCTTTATTTAAAATAAAAGATCCATCTCCTTCTGCAAAACCTATAAATCATCATTTAAATGTATTATCAATTTTAATTGCTTCACATATAGTCTCTGAGGAACCTTTATCGAATGTAAAGTTTCCTGCGGATTGTCTCTCTTCTTGGATTTTTCCGAAGTTTAAATAAACAGAGGACCAAGAATTCATAACAAGATGTTCCCGCATATAGTGAAGTTTAAAGAGAGCCCTACCTAACAAACCCTCCATCGCCATAGGTAATCAAACGTGAAGACCAACTTGAGAACTTTTTGCCATAGCACCTATTAATAAACATATACCTATAATAGTTATAACATTTTCATTAATATATGGAGCTAATGAAAAGACTGTTGCATAATCTAAATTACCTAGAGATCATAAAATGGCAAACATACCTATAGTTAAAAAGCAATCACCAACTCTATTAGTTAAAAATGCAGATATAGAACTTTGATTTGCTGCAATTCTAGTAAATCAAAAACTTACTAAAAGATATGAACAAACTCCTACACCTTCTCATCCTACAAACATTAATAGATAATTATTAGCTGTAACCAGTATAATCATCATAAAAGTGAATAAGCTTAAATAACTAAAGAAACGTTGTACATGAGGATCATGACTCATGTACGAAATTGAATATATATGAACTAAAGAACTTATAATTAATACAGGTATTAACATAGATCAGTCCTAATTAATTCGATTCCATATTCAGAAATAACCATATACAGAAATAGTCTTATAACTGAATTGAAAACAAGGATTAAGTAAACCCTTTAGGAGTTATTTACCGTGTGTGAATCGGCTATCCACTGTGCGTAGTGTTTTTTAGATAATCCTTCCTCCTTACGATATCGCACTCGTTATAGGACTCGACTGTACATTTGGACAGACATTTCAGCCTAACCCTGGTGGACCAGTCTGTAGCGACATTTATAACTGCCGACGGTCTTTGAGCAGGATCTCATTAACCGTATTCACCTTTTTTTATATAAGTATAGAATTGTTCGATGATAATCTTACTCAATTCTTCTAGATTTATTGAATATTTGTTTTAATTCAACGTCGATAACAGTGATGATCCATAGGGACCAGGATCCACAGTGCAACCCTGCCTCTCCGAAGAGATCTTTGTCTAACCTAACTCTCTGAAGGGTAATCACTGCGTTCAATGACGCTGAGGTAGCGGTATGGTTTCGTAATAATAACTATACTTTTATTATGAGCTGATTCCTTAATTCCCTCCAGGGATAACAAAGTTGATAAATAACCCACCTCCACCCTAAGTTAAAAAACTTAACTCTGAAGCTAGTTCCCAGTCTACGTAACTTCAGATTTGTTTCATTATAAGAAGACTTAGGTAGAATAAGTATCTGATCTAAATAAAGTTATCAACTGAGTTAAATAAAAGTAAATATTACGTATGCTTTAGGAAAAGGTTAAAATACAGGTACTCTTCTAATCTTACGGTTATTAAGTCTAACTCAATGTTCTACTGAATCTTGGATTTCTACATCTAAATATTTACTTAAAGTATCAGGATATACCCCCACAATCGAAGCAGCTTCTGATAAAGTATTTGCTATTAAGACTTCTCCATCTAGTTCAAGTATCTCGTATACACAACTGATTTGTTGATGTATCGGTTTTCCTGTGGAAATATCCCTTACTCTACCATCGGAAAGATATTTTACCGTCGGTGATGCAGAAAATAGTTTATCTCATTCATCTTTACTTAAAGGTGAGCCCGATGCTGTATTAGTTGATAAACGATAATTATTCATTGTGTAAGATAACTTTAAGATTATTTTTTTAATCTCATCATTTTTATAAGCCCCATTATGAACAACTCTGCAAATAATTTTAAAGTCTTGAAAATCTTTACCTTTTTTAGTTAAAAATGTCATATCATCTAAAAAAGGCACAATATAGTTATTTAAAACTCGAACATTTTTAATAGTAAGAGCTACGCTACTTTTACTATTCTTTCTTGCTTTTACTGTTCTTACTGCTATGATAGAAGAGTTATTTAATTTATATAAACTATATTGATCAAAATCTAGAGACTTTTCTAAGAATTCCTTTATTCTAATTAAAACGTCATATTGTACTCCGGTTATTTCAATACAAATAACAGGTGTGAAAGTATCTCTTCTCATAAAAAAGGATCCATCACCTTCTATGAAGCCTAATAGTCACCATTTCGTAATTACAATTTTAGAATTTTCTGGTCTATCAAAATTTACACGATTAGTGTTCATTTTATTCTTTAATTCTAGAATTGTATCTTTAATTAATTCAACCTTCAAATCTTTATCCCTATTCAGGGATAAATAAAAAGCTTCCTTAAAGTCTAAATAATCTAGATATTTAGTTGTATTAAGGTTATACTTGTCAAATATAGAAATTAATAATTCAATCCCTTCTCTATCTGTAACATTAAATATACATTCATTTTTATAAAATCTTACATTACCAATGGCTAACCTTTTCTGAATGTATCATAAAACACCTGCGTCATCCTTATTAGTAAAGCAACCTTAAGAAACCCAAAAGTACTTCCGCCCCACCTACCCCTTTCCTTTTGGATATATAACGTATTACTAATACTACATTATAAAAACTAATCTAGTATTTCTCATTTATTAAGTGTAGCTTTCAAATCTCTAATTTTATCTAAACCTTCAGCTGTTAAATGAGCTTTAGAGTTGATCAACCCTAATATTTCTTTTCAAATTAAATAATTCGTTAGCTTATTACCAGAAAACCTATGAGTATCAAAGTGAGGAATAATAACTTCATTGATAAATTTTATTGAAGCTATACTATATAGCACCATATTATTCTTATCATGTACAATATAACCTATACCATTAAAGAACTCTTGTATTTTTGCAATAAGAGGTGTTTCTCTATTATTTAATTTTATTGCATAAAACATTCTTACATGAGACTTTTGAGAAATAGAGACAAAGAAAGAAGCATCTCCTTCTGAAAAACCACTTATTCAGTAAGGGTTAAGAGGCTCAGGATTCACTTGAAAAACTGGCCTTTCCATAACATCTGAAAAATGCGGGTTGTTTTTTAAATATTCAGGTAGACCTTTATTTAAGGCAGATTTAAATTTAACTATCTTCTTTAACCCTGAAAGAGCTAAGTGTTCTTTATTAACCATGATTTCTACGCATTTACTTCATAAATCAAAATCAATACTCTTCGCACTTTGTAAAGGATATTTCTTGAAGTGTGGAATGATTACATCAGCTACATCCTCAACCCTTTCTACCGTAAAACATGCACTTTTTTTATTCTCGTGTACCCTTCCTACTTTGAAAAAGTTTTGCATTTTGTACAACAAATGTACATCCTTAATATGTAAATGTATAGTAAAAATTGGAATTGCACGTCATCCTGTATTTCCTCGCTGTTTCCGGACTGTAATAATAAAACTACCTTCAGCATCAACAAATCCAGTAACTCAGAAGGGATGTAAGGTACTAGGAGTAAAGGAATTTGAAGTAGTAGAAGCAAAACCTACACCTTTAAGGTAAGAAGGGGGTGTTATCTTAAACATGAAAGAAAATCTAGAGATCGTTACTCTATCCTTTTTTAATAAAGAATTAATAATAAAATTTGCTTCAGCATCCGAGAACCCTACGAATCATTGAAGAAAATTTTCTCAGTCTACCTCCCCTACTATATTGGAACAGCCAGAACCTTTAAGGGGTTTTTCTACTGAAAGGGATTGTATAACACCGGTAGTACTTCCAGTAATATTCGAAAAGTATCTTTTTTGCAAAAGATCTTTAACGAGATATCTGTTCTGAGATTTATTATTAAAATAAGCTATACCTGTATTATTTCCGTATCCCTGTGAGGCAAAGATTAGAGAACCGCTACCAAAAAAAAATTTATTGACAAAAATCACCATATATAGTTGGATTTCCACCAACACAGCATTTATATATCATATTAAAGATACATTTACACAATATACTGTTAAACTATCAAATTCAAAACCTCATAAAATATTAAATCACTCTGAATCAATTCATCTAAATAATTCAATTGAAACGGGAATATTGTTAAATCCTACTTCAAAAAAGGCTATTACTGCTAGTATTGTAGTTACTATTACACTAAGACATGTAATGAATTGTGCTCCGCTAACTCCAACTTTTCTACCAAAAAAGCCAGAAACTATAGATCCTAATAAAGGTAAAATTATTATACTTAAATACATTATTTATATTCTATTGCTATACTTCCTCTTCGGTTTACCCCAATACTCTTATATTGAGCCTGACTATATCTTAAGCTAATTATTAATATCCTTTCATATTAATAAAAAACCAACTCACATTTAGTCGATGAACTGCACACCGTTATTCCTTAGAATACTTGGTGCTTGGCTGCGGATATTCTACATATACAAATCGTTTTTACCATACAACGAGTCATTACCTGTTCCATTAATTATATTACTATATTAACTTGGTAGGTTTGTTTTTAAGAGTTTCCCGCAATTTGAGAGTTTCGCCTTATATAAGACTAGACGAAGGTTCACTTCGCCTTTGGTGATCAAGAGAAATATCTCCTTTTAATCAAGACAATTTTAATCTTTTTCATTCATAGAATTTTTTCATTCTATTATTTTATTTAAACCTTTTTCAGTTAAATGTTCTTTATTTTTAATAAGAATAGCGGCTTCTTTAAATTTAACATAATCATTATATTTAGAACCTTCAATTTTGTATTTATCAAAAAAAGGAATAATATATATAATTATATCATTAATTTTTGTAATTATAAATTCACATACTTTACGATTTTTATATTGAGCTATATAACCACAATTAAAAAATTGGACTAAACTTTTTAATAACAATATATCTCTTGAATCTTGAGCTATAGAAAAACGTAATCATACTTTAGTACCAGATATAGTTATAAAAAAATTGGATTCTCCTGATGAGAAGCCAGCTACTCAGTCAGAAGATAAATTACTTAATATATTATCCTCAATTTTTACCCTTTTAACGGGTACTATAGAAGGAAAAGATTCCTTTAAAGTTTTAGATAAACCTCAATTAAGAGATGCTCTATATTCCAAGATTTCTTTTAATCCTTCTAAAGTAGTATGTTTGTTTTCTGACATTAACGATACAATTTGTTTAAATATTACAAAATCTTCATATTTATTAGTTATTAATGGATACTTTTCAAAATGAGGTATAATTATATTATTTAAACTAGTTATATCACTAACTCTAAATTCAACCGTAGATCTATCATTTATTTTAGATATATATCCAATATTATCGAAATAATTTTGAATTAATAATAATAAAGCTCTATCTTTCTCATGTAATTTTATTTGAAATCTAGCTTGTACATTTCATCCTATTTTATATCTAGGGTTCTTTAAAATAGTTACAACAAAAGAACCTTCAGCATCAGAGAACCCACTTATAAATGAAGGATTTAAAACTATTTTCCTTTCACTAGAATAATTCCTTGATTGGATTAAATTACTTGGTGAAACTGCAGGTAATAAATTAAAATGTAAATAAGATCAATTTGATCTTGGATTTTTAACTGGAGAGTTCTTTAATCTATAGAAAGCTACTAGAATACCCAAACCTATAGCAGATTCTGCACCTGCTACTGCTATTATGTAAATAGCGTATGTTTGGCCTATTATATCGTCAATGTTAAGTGAACTTACCAATATTAGAAATGTTATAGACAATAACATCACCTCTATCGAGATGAGCATTAATATAATATTTTTTCTATTTAATACGAATCCCAGGATCCCTATTAAAAAAAGTATTAGTGTAATATTCATTGTATATTTATAAAAAATTAAATTATTGTAAAAATTAAATCCTTATTGTGTTATATAAATACCTATATAAAAATACCTGTATCTATACCTTTCAATAAGGAAGAGAATGTGTTAGATTCGAACTAACATATCTTGACAGTCCAATTAACTGCCTTTATTCTACCTATTGAACTAACACCCCTTAGGTAGAAATTTTCTACCTTGAAACACAATATCAATTATCATATTTCTTAATAACCATGACACAATAAGAAAGTAATTATTACTTATAGAATCTCTATGAGAGATTCTATCTAAATATTTTCAGGTATTCCCCCACCGTAAACTTCGTTTATATCTAATAACATATAAACCTTTTTATTCTGCTCCGCAGCCTAGCGCACCCCTTGTCGGTGCGCGCAAGGCTAAAAAAAAAATAGTAATTTAATCAACCAATCTACCCTTATTCATCCCAGTTTTCAATTCTAAAATTTTAGCCTTTCCTTCAGAAGAAAGATGTGCTTTATTTTTTATTAATTCCGCAGCAAGTAACCAGTCTTGATAATCTAAAGATTTAACACCTAGG
>QJNY01000282.1:0-105526 GCA_004155945.1 Monosporascus sp. mg162
TTTTTTTTTTTTTTTTTTTTTTTTTTTTTTTTTTTTTATATATATATATATTTAAGTAACCTGGGCTTTAATTAAGTAATTTTACCTATCGCAATAACTTTTATAGCTTTTCTTCTGTAACGTACAAAAGGTCGTTTTTTAAGTTTTTGATATTACTTAAAAAGATAGCTTTTTCGTTAAACGTACGTTTCGAATAGCGATAACCTTGTTAATTAATAAGTTCCAGATTTCGTAGATATTGGTAAATCGGTAACCGACAAAAAACCCAATTTATACCTTAAGGTTTAACTTTTGAAATCTTTGGTTTTTTTTTCATAACGGCAGCTGTCATAACATAAGTTATACAGCTATATACTTATAGGTAAGCTTATTAAGGTTTCCGATTAAATACTGCAACGCCGTCTTTATATGCCAGATAAATATAATAAACCTCGTATAGGCTTTGCCAAAAAAGTGCGTATTTAAGGGTACGGTTATATAGATATACTGCTGTTTTAAAGATATATACGATCAAAAACGAAGGTAACTTAACGTTACTTCGTATCGTAATCGTTTTCTTTTTAATTATACCTCCTAAACGCTTTGCACCCCCGTTTTAGGCCTAAGTATATAATGCTAAGGGCTTAAGTTTGATATTAAAAGGAGGCGACTGGAGCATATCTCGAAGCTAGTGATTTTTTAAGATTTCGTTATTACATTCGAATATTTGGGGAAAAATTTTATCTTAATTCTTTAGAACTTTTAGGAAGTATCGAAACGCTGTAATTAATATATTTTAAATACCTGTCGGTCGCAAACATAACGTATTTGTACCTTTCAAGGTTTTTCTCGAAATTTGTAAAGTCGATGGCGATTCGTTATCTTGATCGGAAGGCTCCTTTTTTCGGCTCGCGGCGTATTTGCATTTTGGCTTTCGCCTTGCTACATATTTGGCATTCGACTGTTGTAAAACTTTTTAGGCGGATTTCCTTTATATAAAACTGCAATTGGGCGATTATTTCGGGTCCTAAATATCTTAATCTTAAGTGCCAAATCGTACCGTTACCGATTTGTAATAGTTTCGTTATATATAAATTAACGTTTCGTTTATAAGCTGTAAAAGTTATATAAGTAACTGTTACGTTAATATTTTCGATAACGAATTAATTAAATTTGTTTATTAGCATAGCAACTATTTGATTATACTTATTTCGAATAAAGTTGTTAGTTTTTCGGTTATTTTATTAATACCCTTTTTTTCGGAACTGCAGGAAAGATACCAGGTTGCATGCGAAGTTTTTGCAATAGATTACGTTATATAAACGTAACGTTTTAAGGCTCTTAAAGCTTTAAAACAGTATATTTATTTTTTTTATATCTTTGGATCGGAACGAAATTATTCCTTACGTATATACCGTCGCCTTAGATCGTCGTTTTATAATTTAAGAACTTATTAATTAGATTAAAGATATATATAATGGACCTTAAGTTTAAAATGGCCGAATTTTTTAGGGGGTAAAACGCGACGCTTGTCGTACTGCGTTAATTAAAAATCAAAAAGTACGCCAGTATTCGTTTTATTCCTTTTAAAAGTTAATTTATCTTTTGGATAATTGGTTTCTTTATAGTTTTCGATAAACGGTTAATTTTTTCTTTTAAGGATTAATCGGAAACAATCCGGTCCTGGACCAGTATTGAAACTTCCTTATTAGGCTTAAATTTTGCTAAAACTTTATTAAGAAATACGTAATAATATTAAGGTAACGTATGCCCAGGGTTTAAGTACGTTTTATACCGAATTCCTTATGCGTTTAACTTTTGGCGCTTCCATTTATTGCTGCTGTTGTTTCGGCTCGCTTGGGAACTTTTACGATTGCTTTGTTTCGGCTTTTTGCCAGAGGTCTTATTACGTAGCTAATTGTTAATATCCTTAGTTTTTTCCTGATCAAAATTATTTTAACTAAAAAAGTTTGTTAGGCTTTTTAAAAGGTTGGGAACGCTGCCTTAACGTTTTTTGCTAATTGTTGTAAATTCGTTATGGTCCAATAATTTAAAAAATTAACCTTAATTTTTAGGTAATTAATCGTTCTTTTCTCGATATTATCCTACTTAGAAAGCATAAATAAA
Organism: Monosporascus sp. mg162; assembly: GCA_004155945.1. NCBI lineage: Eukaryota > Fungi > Ascomycota > Sordariomycetes > Xylariales > Monosporascus > Monosporascus sp. mg162. Next base: position 2,107 of record QJNY01000282.1, read on the forward strand.
TTTGATTAACTAAGCATAATCGGCGTTACTGCTGTACATAACTAATTAATTCAGATAACTGGCATGGTTGTTTCGGAAATCCCGTAACGCTGGCTTTGGGCCATAATTTTTTGCTACTTTGTTATCTATTTATCGAATTTTTTAACGGCTTTCGGGGCTTGCTTTAATTGTTTTTCGTATTCGCGTTTGGTATTTATAAGTAATCGGTTATTATAAACTTTTTTTAATTGTTATAATTTGGCATATTAGCTTTTAAGGTCGTTATTTAAACTTAAGCAGGTTTGTTTGATTGATAGGGAAACGTTATTTAAAACCTATTTTATAAGCTTGTTGCAGTTTTTTCGAAAGGTTTTATATTTCCGGTTTAGATAAGTATAGGTCGTAAAATCCTGATTATAGGCTTATTTGCCTTCGGTTGTTATTTCGAGGGTATTTGTCGGATAATTCGTGTAATCGATTTCTTCGGTGGTTCTTCCGAAGGATAAGAATAAGGATAAGGTTGTAATGGTCGGGGTGTTGGTTTGCGTTTGTAGACGAATTCGTTTCTTTGGATAGGTAGTAATAACTGGTGCTGTAGGTTTGACAGGCTATGGAACGTTCTGATTAGGATCAATATAGTCCCACAAGTTATATCCCTTGGCTCTGGTCTTGAATTCGTCCTTAAATTTGTCCTAGTTCTTAGGACCAGTATAGATAATTACGGACGGCGTTGGTACGGTTGCCATTGTGACTAATAAGTATACAAATAATTGCTACTGATGTGCAGCCTATATCGTCTTAGCAACAGCTGATTAATTGATAGATAACACGAATTGAGCGAATGAGACTCTTAATTGTTAGATATAGGGGACATCAGATATGTTTTTTATTAATTGGCCAGTTGCGTGCATTCTCGCAACGCGTGCTGATCTTTGAAGTAGTCTAGCCACGGAACATATATGCTCCGATCAGAGGGAATCTTATCAGATATGGGTGCTAGCGCACCCCTGCTAGCTGACAATTCCAATCAATCGTATTATCTTGCGTCGACCGTATCTACAGCTTCTGGACAAGTGCACGCATTATATCAAAGCTTGTTGCGGACGCCATACTGCCATTCCTTCCTGCTAACCCGCCCGCAACCGACCAACTTCAGCAGCTATTAGCAGCAATTCCTTGCTACAACCTTTCTGCTGGCTAAAAGATCTTATTTATCCTATCTAGCAAGTATTCCTCTTTCTGGAAAACGTCTGTTTTAATCGTATAATTGCGTAGGTCTCGAGTTATTGCAAAATCAAGTCCGACACGCCCTGCTATACGCCCCGCGAGACGCCCCGCAAGACGTCCCGCACGGACCCCCCATGCCCCCCAACGTGTTCCCAACGCGTTCCCAACGCGTTCTATAACACGTTCTCCGACCTATATCTTCAACGTATTGAAGCCGGACAAGAAATGTTCGCGTATTTAGGTTAAGGATTCGGTCGAGAATAGTTATCTAGTCGGTCGGCTTTGGGTCGTACGAAATAAGGGTAATATTGGCTCAAACGGATTATGGGTTAGTCGGTCGCATATAGGTTGGCAGGAAGGAATGGCAATATAACATCCGCAACAAGCCTTGATATAATGCGTGCACTTGTCCAGAAGCTGTAGATACGGTCGACGCAAGATAATACGATTGATTGGAATCAATTTGATATGTTGTGGTTGAGTTATTTGAATTGATTGTTACGAGGTGCCAAGAAAGTGTTGCGCTTATATGTGTGTGGCGCTTATATGTGTGGGACGTTGTCAAACAGCCTGAGACCACGATATTGGATATCCTCGATTTGCCTTTTTCAGTATTTTGATGATTGATGATGATAACAGCTAACTGTCTGCGTCAGGGTCTCAAGGAATTAATCCCTCATACTAATCAGCTGTCACCCCTGTTCCTTCCAGCCCTTAGCGCGTCATACGGCCCGATTCCTTCCGACCTCAAGCCACTGTATCTGACAGACGTTAAACAATTATATTATTATATGTTATTAATAGTTAATATTTTAATCTGGTTGTTAATTTTTTTTTTTTTTATATATAGCGATGGGTCTTAATGGGTCCTTGGCGAAACCTATTGGGTACCCAATAAATGCTTGACAAAACCCGTTGGGTACCCGCGGGCACCCGTGGGCCGTGTGTAATTTTCAGTGAGTGGTTCCTCCTTCACCCTAAACGGTACTTCTCTTCCTTGCTAGCTGGAATTGTCAACTGAGGCGCAACGGATAAGCTATCTTTGATTTCAGGGTGATTAGGAATTTCCTTTTGCTGTTGGCAGGAACCAACTCTCCGGCGGCGGCTACCTAAGCTAGTTTTCCAACTAGTTGCCTGTACCTTAAGCAAACAAAATTTTGGTGTATATTGCTTAGCAAGAAGAGAGCCTACCTACCTATGCTTCTCCGGGCCTTTTTACTGTATTTTACTTTTTCTTTTTTCCTTTTACCTTTTTTCTTAAAATTTTTTTTTTTTTTTTTTGGGACCCAAAACAAATTACAAAGACAGTCCTCACAAGGATGGATCTCTGTTCGACATGCCAACAATTTGACATCTCTGCCTTCTCGCTTACCGCTTATCGGTGCATAACATATCCGTTCAGGCCTATCCAAACCGCAGCTCAAAGTGGCTGCTCATTCTGCGGATTGATTGTTTCCTGTCTTGAGGACGGAGTCCATCCACCGGCCAGAGATGAAGCCAAACTATGGCTACACCTCAAATGCAATGTTCAAGAGGGTGATAGCACCACACCTCTACTGGCTCGAAATTTTTACGCGTCACTGTCTTCCTCCCTCGCACCAGATAAGGAGATTTATCAAATCAAAAGTTGCAATTTTCATGTGGCTGCCGACCCAGGTAAATACTTTAGTAATGAACTCAAGGCGCCGCCGTCTAGACACTCACGCCGCCTTAACAGGCACTCCAGCGGCGGATAGCGGAGATATCCCAGAGCGCTATTTCGACTGCAGCTCGCTCAGCGGCTGCGCCGGGTTGATTAGGACCTGGTCTGCCCACATTATGAACCATAACCGCTGCTCTCGAGGTCTGTCAGGTCACACGGAAATTGACTCATCCAGCAGCCCCTTACCCAAACGCTGTATTCGGATTGGATCCCAGTCGAGCTCCACGGCGCTGCCCCAGGTTAACCTCGAGGAGACCGACGGCAAGCTTGGGTCTTACATATGTCTCACCCACCGTTGGAAACACCCCGAAACGCTCGCGACGGCAACAACTACAACAAACTACCAAGAAAGACTCTCAGGCTCTAATTTCCAGGGAATGTCAAAGCTCTTCCAAGATCTATTTAGACTTGCGGCTCTCCTCGGCATTAAATATGCCTGGGTGGATAGCCTCTGCATTATCCAGGATGTGGCTGACGATTGGAAGGAAGAGTCATTGAAGATGAGTAACTACTATCAAAATGCAGAATTTACTGTGATCGGAATGAACATTTCCCATATCGACGGCCTAAAGATATCGCAACAACACATGCCATTGGAATCGCTACCGATGGCTAGGCTCCCGTATCGGAACAGGCAGGGCGAGCAGAATGGTCATTTCTATGTATATCCCCAAAACTCTGCGTCGTTTTTGGAGAATGAATACAGGAGACAAATAAGTAACAACGAAGTATTGTTGCGCGGATGGGTCTTCCAAGAATGGATCCTTAGCCGGCGGATTGTCTGCTTCACCCCATCTGGCCTGTATCTCCAATGCCGATGTCCTGATGAATGCCCGAGAAACCAACATGGCGAAGGGATACGACGTGATTTTACACAGCGATCTAACATAGAGCTATCTTTCAAAGCTTCGCTAGGCTTGGAGTTCCACAATGCCGAAGAAATTTATTCTGCCTGGCAAGAGATTGTCGAGCAGTACTCCAAACTCGAGCTTTCACGGCCTCGGGAAGATCGGATTATAGCTCTGAGTGGGGTGGCAACAGAGTTTCAAAAGGCCTTGATTATGGAGGATGACTGCGTCGCTGGACTCTGGAGGCATGATCTCCACCAAGAGCTGCTTTGGGAGAAACTATGCTCCGGGACCCCCCGCCGATTCGATAACTTCCCCACATGGTCTTGGGCGTCTATCGATGCACCCGTGAAGTGGCCTTGCCGACGGCGAAAGCTGATGGACTTCATCGATTTGGAGCCAATGGGCGCACCATTCTGGGCCAGGGACACAAGTACTATCGACTGTGTTTTCACTGGAGTGACCAGAATTTCTGACCAAGCATTTGACCTCTTCCCTCAGCCAGGCCAGGCATCTGCTGCTACAGAGGAAATCGCCACAACAACTCAATTGCCGAACTCAATAGGGGGCTCCTTGTCCAACAGGAGACACGTGAAAGACGATTTCGTTTTGCACGTCTCCGGACGGCTACAACCCGTTCTGATCGGAAGCTACTTCGAAAATGACGCTAGCTTTTATTTGGCTACGGATGTGACCGGCCATCCCGCAAGGGAAATAGGCGCCCAGAAGCAGCGAGCGGTCACGATGCCGGCGGAAAGAGATATCATCGCTGGCTGGGCCTCGTTGGAGCATCCGGAATTCCAAGAAGACGCCGCTTTTAACCCCAGTCCCGTAATCACCGCGCTGCTTATCTCAACTAAGCGTGTTTATGCTGGAACATTCGGTTTAGGCTTCTTGTCGTCAAGCCACGAAGCATTTCTTGTGCTGTTCTTACTACGGAGTGACAAGCTTATGAATGGGTTTGAGAGGATCGGGGTTGGTAGACTTTTTGGGCGAGAGGCTGCAAGGGGGTTCGAACTAGCGACGCAGAGGGATATTAGGTTAATATAGTTCGGAAATTCATAGTGCCATTATTGGGAGTTCGGAGCAGGTTGGCAAGGTGTTATCGGGGTAGGCCTTACGTATAAAGCTGTTTAGTGTTTCCTTACCAACTCATACTTTATAACCTGTTTCAATCCAAAGAGTCTCGTCACTCCGGTCTGCCACCAACACTACAACACGCTTGTAGGGTTGACCTCGAAAACTATCCTGAGTATATCCACTGTGCGAGACGATCGTATCACCATCTTCCAAGCCGAATTGGCATAATCGGTCCCGCGATTGCAAGATGCAGCAGTGTCATACGTCGACGTCGTCTTCGTTGTTTATTACGCCTACATTGACGGAGCGATCCTTATTGCGGCGTATGGCAGGTGTCCCGATGAGAGATCGAAACTTCGACGGCGATTGGGGTAGAACGATGTCTACTAGTCTATCAATAGCCAGATCTGTCAGCGGCCGTTCTCTGTCGCCGCGCGCGCTGGAGCCGCACAAAAGCCTGCTCTCTGCTGCGTTAGGGGTATCAAAATTATATACACTGGAACTAGAACAACTTGCGGCTGTGGAATTCTAGTTTCGTCCTGTCGGCCGTTTTAACGCAAGACACTTTGCCTCTCAGGCGGCGTGGGGCGGGCAAGTTCTACATTGATACAATTATGCCAGCATCTCGCCATCCTCCTGTCGCGCTCTGGTGTGTCACTTCCCGTGCGGCCCTTGGACGTCATTGCACTGCCTGTGCTCTTCCACGATTTAATCGAACTGCGGGAGTGGAGTGGGGAGGCTGAGGACCGGACCTCCGGCCCGAAAGACCATCGGATTGTACGGACCCGCACAGCGCCGGCTAGGGACATTGTCGCGAGCTATAGCCAATCTGGTTACTGATCCCACGGCTGAGAGGTAGGGATGGATTCGAGTATTACAACTTGGAGACGTCTGTTGTTACTAGATTCGCGGATTGTGGCACGGCTTAATTCTAGTAACAGAATTCAGAAGCAGCTGTGGTTACTGGTCCCGCAGTTAATAGGGTGGCTTAATTTCAGTAGCCGATCTTGGCGTGCACTCTCGCAACGATAATTGATTTGATGCCCAACCGCTCATAAAGTGATTGTCCCGATATTCATGTTATGCCGATATAGCGACGTACTGATTCGGTGACGTGCTGACTTGGTGCATGCTGGCTTGCCCAGAATAACGGTTATTTACGGCCTGGAACCCTAAGGCTACGGGTAGTAGGGGACATCAGTTGTGTTGTATTCAGTAAATGTTTGCTAGTGCTCTAAAACCTGTACTGCTTTTTAACGTAATCTAGTTAGGGAACATATATGTTCCGATCAGAGAGAGCCTTTCCGTATATGGGGTGCGCTACGTATCCCCTGCTAGCTGACATACTGAGCCTTTCCGTATATAGGGTGCGATACGCACCCCCTGCTAGCTGACAATATCCGATATGCATGTTCCTAATAGAGTGTATGTTTACCCGTTATTATTTTATGCACAGAAAGGAAGATATACGCCCCCGAAGTCGGATGGCAAGTATCTTAGTCTAAATAACAAGCGCGCCGCAGTTCGCTGGATAAGGGAGGCTAAAGTCACTGAGACAAGCGGATTCAGCTTTCTGCAGCGACATCAGAAATATTTGGAAATAATCAATACCAGGAGTCTTAGAATACCCGTACATACACTTAAGCCTATCTACCTAATCATATTAGCCCCTGTTCCCTAGGCCTCTTCAAGTGTTGCATTTTCGTCTCTATCGTACTATCATTTCGTAGCCGAGGCCGTAATATAACAGGCGATAAGGTGCATAGCTGAGATAATCGTCCTTATTGCTCGCCTTGATAGATCATTTATTGTATTCATGAGATTAAATGGATGACCCTTTTCAGGTGTTCCAGCAACCCACCGCAAGGGCTTTTTGAGTATATATATAGAAGGGCTTCGCCCCAAAGATGCCAGGCACTTGACGGTAATCCTACGATGAACTACCTTCTAGGCTGCTTCTTCTGCCTTCTACTCTGTACCACCACTTTCCTGGCGTTGTACATGAATGTGGCAGCGTCCTTCATGGCATGTAACCCCTCCTCTAAGAGCCTCCTCTGTCCTTCCTCTTTTTGGGTTTCGTTTTGGGTTGTTTCTTGCCACTCTTGGCATTGTGTCCGAGGCTGTTCCAGGGGTCTTCCTTCTTATCCTGACGCAGCCACCTTTCCATCGAGTACGAGCCTTGGATCGCGTCAATGCAATCTACTGGATCTGCAAGAAGGATGTAATACCTTGACCGTCGGAGCCGGTATTTCCATCGGCTGGTTCAGTGCTTTTAGTTGTAGTGTCTTTGGATGCCATACTGAAGGTGGAAGCGGACTTGATTGCTGTCGAGAATCGCGTGATCGTGCTGGTAGGAAATACTCTGGCTCGAAGGTTATGTCATGAAAAACATAATAGCTTCTTAAGGGGTTCCAGAACTTTGCTCGTTGATAGTTTGAGCAGGTCAGACTTTTATATTTTGTCTAACGCCAACGGGTCCATATCTTCAGCCTACCGCTCATATCTAGAATTTTCTGTACGAAGCGGCGTCTTCAACTCATTGCTGCCCCTCCCCTGCCACGCAGGTATCTCCAACTTGACTCTGTTATCTCAAGGGCCATTTTTTGGATTGGGGCACGGAAAGCGCGAAGAGAAACTGGCATTCGCACTGCCATTGCCTGTTGCAGTTGAAACCATTGAGAAAATGGCCCTGTGTCTACCTGCAGGACTGTAGCAGCACACTCTTGCTTAATGGCCTCTAGTGTGGAAAACTAGCATTCAAGTGACGTTAGGAAGCCCAAATTGGGGTGCTGCTTTTCCATGCATGAAGGGCCAATTTCATGAGCCGGCAAGGCATCGTTACGTACTTGGGGACTGGGAGCAAGACAGCCAATTAGATAAATGGCCCGAGATATTTCTTCGTCTGTCGCCTTGCAGGGTTTTATGCATTTATGTCATTGTCAACCTGATGGGGGCCATTTACCTGATTGGCTGGCAGATCCACAGTACTGTACCGTACCGGGATCTATTCAGCAAACAATATTAAAGCAGACTTCCCGTCGGAATTAGCTGATCTGACTTCCTCACTTCTTCCCTTAGTTTGTCTATACGTAAAAGTGAATTGACGACGAGAGAGACTCAATTGATCCCGACGCATGAGCCCTCAGGGGCGAATTATCGCCCTTGGGAAACTCTTTTCGGAAGCTTCTACGATAACCGAACGCCGTTCGGTAGCAGGCTGTTTGACAAGGAATCTGTACCATTTGGCGTAAGGCCGCCCGACCTCCGGTTATCGTCCCGGGATAGAGCAACCCCGTCCCCTGAGGCCCATAACACATCAGCAAAATGGCAACCCAACTAACACATGCTTCCGCCTCCATAGGTTTATTGTTACGCAGAAGTGTTCGGACACTAGCGTGGCCCTACTTCTTAGGCATTGAGGAGCCGAGCTTAACCTCGGCGCCTGCAATATTATATTTCCTAGCGATACCAGTCATTTAGGATATACTGGCGGTGTTTATACAACTGATTTTGCAATAGAAAGTGGTGTCCAAACAGAGTTGTGGCTTTTCGAACTAGGTTATTACGACAATCAAGACCTTACTTCATCTAATATCGATATTTATCCCATCCCAAGCGAGGCGACCCCAGGTCAACATCCAGCCAGTATCACGACCAACCAAATTGGCCCTGAACTCAATCTGATCCATCATTCATTTTCAGAACCGTTATCTCCAGCTGCCAAGCCCTTTAATCCCCTCGCGCCACCCAAAATCCAGTCCTCGAATTTCGAGAGGTTATCACACGCAGCCCCCCCCTCATCCCCGTCTTCCTCAGCGTCTTGTACCACAATATTCCCTCGGGATATCTCGGATGCTAGTAATCGATCATCGACTCCACCCCATCCGATAGGGAATCGGATATCGCCAGAGATCTCATCAAAAGATTGTGGACTATGCCAAAAGTGGTTCCACGATACCGGAGACCTCATGTAAGACCTCCCTCGTGTCGTCTCTAGCTTCTTGTTGTAGTGCTAATCCGGGGCGTGACAGTAAGCATTTGGCGGAATGTCATCCAGAGAAGCCAAACATTTGCGGTCGCGCTCGCTGTGCGCCAGTGAAGGACCGGAGAAGCCTGGAAAGACACCTCACCACCACCAGAGCACACGGATGTCCGACATACAGATGCTCCTGCGAATACGAGAACGGTCGGAAAGACAAGTTTAGGAATCACATAGACAAGTGCACGGTCTCTCCCAAAGATCCATACACTTGTGCGTGCGACTTCCAAGTCAACAGTCTGGTGGACTTTCGACAACATTTTCAAGCTTGTGGGCGTCGAAATAGAGGGAGACCCCGAGGTACAACAAGGGCGACGCCTAGAAGGACGGGGTCTTAATCTTCTCATCATATTATAGAAAATACGGGTCACACAACTCACAGGGGTATTTTTTGCTTGCCACCTCCACCGTCCCATTTATTTCATTTATAGGCCAGTATGTTGACTTCTATGGAATTTGTACAGTAGGTCCCTAGAATGGAAGGCTCTGGAATATGGTTGTCCAGTGGGATTGGACTAAGTTGGGAACTCCCTCCTTTCGCGCAGGTGTCTGACCTGACAAGCCTTCAGACACTTCTTGTTTGAAGAGGACGTCTCATGGTAGGGGACTGAGTAGGAGGCACATTCGCTTTAGTTTTCCTTTGTGTTCTATTTGCTTGGGAACTGGAGACTTGCTTTCATGTTGTTTCCTCCTGTACTTGGGACTCTCTCCCTCTCTCCGATTCTTAAATCTTGAGGTTTTCCAAGAAACCATCATCTAGATTTAACATTGTTTTTATAAATGTTACCAATCAATACAAGCCTCCTACACGGGATATGAATCTGTTATTTAGCGCCTGTTGTAGAGCACTTAGTAGACTAAAAGGGGTATAAGAGAAAATGCGCTCCGACTTAAATAATCGGTTATAATATACTGTAGCGCTGTTGATAGTTTTATGGAATGTTTAAGTAATTAATAAGCATAATAAGCTCTTTGAAATGAGACTAGGTAGGATGGCGGCATGTCGCCATAAGCTCCCGATTAAGCTCCCGGTTCAATCTTCCGGGTGCTGCCGGCGACGGGGATTGTGGGGCTGCGGGAACCCCACCTTCGAGAGGATGGTTCACTACGTGATCCTGTACCTACCTTCCTATGACAAGTTTCAGAGACGGGAGCCATCACGACCAATCCCAAACATAAATACTCTACACACGCGGTCTTTATTTACAATGGCGTCCAGAAAGACGGTAATCGCATTCGACCTCTACGGGACGCTCCTATCCACGGAGTCCATCGCAGGGGAGCTGGCAAAGCACTACGGGGAGGACAACGTGGGGTCCCTGGCAGCGCTCTGGCGGCGATACCAGCTGGAGTACACGTGGCGCATCAACAGCATGGGTAAGTCACGTCGTAGACAGGCACGCGCCGCACGTACAGAAACCAACCACACAGACGTGCACTCTACTTTTATTCGCCCCACCCCTACCCTCCCGGACGGCTCATGTCACAGTTACGCACGGCTAACGCCGAGGCAAACTACTCACAACCCAGGCGAATACAGACCCTTCAGCGAGCTGACGCGCGCCGCCCTCTACCACGCGGCCGGGGAACAGGGCCTCGCGCCCCCATCTCCGGAGACTACGGACGCGCTAATGCGGTCGTACGACGCGCTACGGGCGTTCCCGGAGGTGGGGTTCGCGCTAGACCATCTCCTACTTGACGGGGACAGCGGAAAGAAGGTGGATGCGTACATCTTCTCGAACGGCACCGCCGAAATGGTGGGCAACTCCGTGCGCAGCTCGCCGGACCTCGGGCCGCGTGCGGACCGGCTGTTCCGGGCGTTCGTCACGGTCGACGATGATGAGGGACTGAGGTGCTACAAGCCGGACAAGAGGGTCTACTCGCACCTGATGTGGCGCGCGGGGGTGGAGGAGGGGCGGGAGGGCGACGTCTGGGTCGTTAGTGCGAATCCGTTTGATATCGTTGGCGCGAGGGCCGCGGGGTTGAACGCCGCGTTTATTGATAGAGCGGGCAAGGGCTGGATTGATCGCCTGGACGAGACGAGGGTGCCTTCCCTTGTGGCGAGAGGTGTGGATGAAGCTGTTCGGTCTATCCTGGAAAAGGCATGACATTATGCGCGGCATTCTAACGTGTTACTTTTCATTTGGGCGTTCGTTGAAGCATTACAAGCCTTTGCTTCAAGGCAAATTCATCTTGCCATTAGGGTATATATCTACCCATTCATGCCTTTGTCGATCCTTGAACGCCTTGTCACTTGAACTCACCAGATTCGGCTGAAATTCTCAATCAGCTTGATAATCTCTTCGGCAAATAGATATGCGTCCCCAGGATATCGGGTGCCGATGTAGTTGTGTTTCTCGTCCTCGACGATAGCCTGTTATTGCATGTCAGCCAAAGGGACATGTACTCGTACACAGAGGACCGGCATACCCACCGGGGATCAGGGTGCTCCTGAATTGAGTGGAGTGTCGGAGGGCTTTGGTAACCTAGGACTCCCCCGGTTAGCTTTGAAGCCAGCCCTAGAACTGTATCGCCGTGACCCACAGTCTTCTCAGTGTCCTCGCTTCCCGCGCCATAGTCTTATGGTAGTCGCCCAAGAATGGGCGCGTTGCCAGATACACGCCCTGTTCCATTTTCGCGGGGAGCGTGGCGGTGAGGTACTCGCGGATGATGCTGCAGCCCTCGCTGTGCTTCGAGTTGACCAGGACCAGGACGCCGTGGCAGATGGAGGCGACGGCCTTCCGGCCGGCGGGCCTCGGAGTCTTTGGAAAGAAATCCACCATCAGCCCGTGCATCCGGGCCGAGTCGATGATTTACCGCACGCCCCAGTCGTGGCCGCCGCGCAAGACGACCACGCCGAAGGGGCCAGCGAGAAGAGGCGTCAGACCACGCGAGCGGGTGCTGCATTTCGTTGCTTGGCGCCATCTTCCTGTACATGGCAACTACCTCCTTCTTTGCGTCCTGTTTCGAAGCGGATTAATATCCAATCTACCACGTCTCAGCGATCTCTGTTGCGCATACAAGAAGCTTCTGGGTAATTCCCTCCAGCGTTTTCTTGTCGCATTGCGGCGTGTTGCCCGCTCGGTCGCGAACTTGATCTTGTAGCCTGTATTCTTGAAAAGGGAGTAGGGAACCGCGGTCTTTATCATTGTCGGGCGTCGAAAGTCAGGCCCTCGCCCCTATAAACAACAATAGCACTCATCGCGAACTATGCGCACCTGTGGGGTCGCGACTATAATCGGCGCATCATGAATAGCACCTTGGCTGTCGCGATCGAAGTCCCAGGGAACACGGTCTGGGTTTCTTTAATGTGGCTTCCTCCAAGGTGATCCACTACCAAATAAAATGTTCGTTACGATACTGCTTCAGTTTCAATACCTAAAAGAAAGGATAGATGAATGAAGAATAAGAGGAATTGGTAGAGAGCCTGATCGCTGACGTAATGAGGACATCTGAAGGGGGCATGTGACAGTGGGAGCTGAGCGGTTGGTTGTGCCCCATGTTCCCCCATCTTTTACAGGCACAAAGGTTCTTAGTCATCGCAGTACAATACGCAGGGGCATTTTCTGTTAGTTGCCTCCATCCGATCCACTTGTACGTCGATGCAAGTTGCCCATACAACAAATGGGAATGTATATAATCTGGTAGTTTCGTTATGCATCCTCGTCTCGTGAGCAACTAAAGTCGATCTGGAAGACAGTGGCTTATGTATCCCATACAATATCTCGAGGACTTTTACTTTTCAACCACTGATCGCAGCCACTGGGCCTGTGGGGCCAACTAACAGAAAATGCCCCTGTGTATTGTGTGTACCGGTATCGCTAAGAAGCGCGCTATTAAACAGGTACTCCATACTAATCACGGCGCTAATGACAATTGCTGGGGAGTTCTACGCTGTAAGATCAACGTATATAAACGTTGATGCCCTCCATGTAACCTTGCGAAATCTCATATCTTCCTGCTTTCTTTCTTATGGTGCAAAAAGTACCAGTAGGTTCACTTGCGCTGCGTTGCCGAGTCATTGCTCGACTTAAAGAGTAATTGCATTATTAGGAAACAGCGGCAGCAAGGCTTAGGCTTGTGTTACCCTCCAGCCCCGGGGGCCATATGCCGACCAACCGGTCATGGCTTGTAGATCATGGACGATTGGTCATGGGTGCGCCAGTTATAACGTATAGGTAGCAAGCTAAAGCGCCGCTGCTCAGCCTGACGAGCTACATTCAGCCAGCTGTGGAGATGTAACGGGGGGGAAGGCGTCGCGCCTCCCACACTCCCAAAGCCTACTTACTCAGAACGTTATGACCTCTTCACTGAGACATCCCCAGAGAAACCCTAGACTCATGTGGTCTTCTAACCAGATGCTATGCGCTAATATAAGTTTTGAGTAGATCATTGCCTTTCTATTTCATATTCCATACATTTATCACCTAATGAGCGGCTTCAAGACACCAATCCTGCGTATCCTTAGACCTGCTCTAACCGATTCGGAGGCGGCCGTCGCTAGCCTCAATAACTACCTAAGATGGCTGGAGCAGACGTCTTCGGCTCTCAGATAGGCGGGGAGTCCGTCATCAATTACAGCTACACTGATATGCCCTTTAAGTTGTTGTCGAAAGATATCTTCTACTTCTTCTACTATGCCGGGTACCTACCGTGGATAGTGTGGCCGATGAGGCCCTGCAAGGGCGGAAGTTTCGACGAGTTAGCACCCACACGGGAGAATATATGGTGCATCTCTATCCATGTGATACTCATCGTGATCCAGACGGCTTTCATTTTGGTGATGCCGTGGATCTTCCTGCTCCCCGCTTGGATAGTGGTGGTCGGGGTGGCCTTGTTCCTATGGTTCAACAGGTTGTTCTGTAGAACTCTCAACGGAAGCACCATAGTCTTCCACTCCGATCCGGAGTATGCCCCAACTCTTGCCGAACACGAGCATGAGCAGTGGATATTCATTAACGGTGTCGCCGTCGGGTGAGCACGCCTTCCTCCTTTAGGCTACGTCTTACTACTGACCCCTAAACAGGGAGGCGTGGCTCAAGAGCAACATCAACCGCCTCGCTCTAACTTTCAAACGGCCCATAATCGGCGTCCATAACCAGACATCGGGCATCATCTTCGACGTAATCGAGTGCCTCATTCAGCGGCAACTCGGGCTCGCAACGCGCGATGTCCGCGAGGCGTACAAGATAGTCAAGGAGAAGCTCTACAACCCCAAATACTCTAAGATCATCTTCATCCTCCACTCGCAGGGCGGCATCGAGGGCGGCCTGGTCCTCGACTGGCTCCTCCAGGAGCTCCCGCAGGACCTGCTCTCCAAGCTCGAGGTCTACACCTTCGGCAACGCCTCCAACCACTTCAACAACCCGCACCGCTCCGTCGCGGAGCAAACGCAGGAGAGGGAGAACTCCATAGCAGCAGCCGACGCGATCGCGACAACCGCTACCGAACCTATCACGGAAGCCCCGCCGACCGACTCCCCGGTCGAGATGCAGGGCCCCCTGCCGGCATTGCTACCGCAGCAACTGCACTCGACGACAACAACACCACATGTCAACCGGCTCGAGGGCCAGGCCCAGACAACGGTCGAGCAGCAGCGCTCAGAGCCGGAAGCGGCAGCCACCGCTGGCGGCGACCATCCCACGCGTATCGCCGCGCCCGCCGCGCACCAGGCCATTAGCCACATGGAGCACTACCTGCATACGTATGACTTCGTGGCGCTGTGGGGCGCGCTGCACTTCGTGACCAACAAGCCCGGGTCGCCGACGCTGCCGCGCTTCATCGGCCGCGTCTTCAGCCGCGCGGCCCCGACAGGGGGCCACCAGTTCTCCCAGCACTACCTCAACGGCATGTTTCCCCTGGCGCGCGACGAGAGCACTGGCAAGTTCGTCGGCTGCGCCGACAGCAACGAGTTCATGGACACCGTCGTCGAGATCGGCGAGGTCGGCGTGAATGGCGGCATGCGCGAGGGCCTGCAGAGCAGCTTCGCGGCGCTGCGGCGCGATGCCGAGGCACTGGAGGCCGCGGGCGTCACGGTCCACGGCAGCTTTTATGAGCCTCACGGGAAGGATATTAGGGATGGCAAGGTCAGGGTGAAGGACCTGAGCCGCCTATGGCTGTATAGGAACGGGAGAAGCCCCCCTGAGATTGACGGGAAAGGGGTAGTTAGGGGGTTGCCGTTGTGAAGTTGTTGTTCGTCAGTCGAACACAAGCGCAGGTTTTGGATGTGCATGTGTTTGTCTGTTTTGTTGTCCATTTCGTAGTCATCGCGTAACAGCCCCGCTGTTGCGATGTCCTTGCCAAGGGGGTGGCGTTCGACAAGATGGTAAAGGTGAACTCTAATAGCGTCTACTTGACCCGAGTGAAACCACGTCAAGCAAGACAATACCGCCAAGTGTTAGCTGAGACTTCAAGCGTTTTATTGCTGGTTCTCCGTGGCTCTTCACCAATTCATCCAAGTTGATACTAGCAGTCAGCACAGGGGAAACCACCCTCGAGAGCTCTGGGACAGTGTTCCCAAAGCCCGCGACCCCACCCCAGCCGTTGTTCGGATCGGGCCGGACCTCACTGGTGGACCGTTGGCTTAGAGTGATGTGTACTTGACGTCTGCGATGGTCCTAAGTAAGCCGAAGCCATTCGAAGCCCGTGGTAACCTTTCACTGCTCCCGTCAAAATAGAGACGCCCCTGTACCGACAGCATCCATCATGATCGGGGGTCTCGGGGCGCGGTAACACGGCCATCTTGCCCGCCCCTCCAAAGACGTCTCCTGGGAATCTAAGCCTCCATGCCATTTCTCTCGACCTCGATGTATTTCGCCGGCCTGTGCCTAGATACCTCGCGTCGATCTTCTCCCACTTCGAACAAGGCAACACACAGGACTTGGCTGCCCAGGAAACCTGAGGAAAACTTGAGAACGCCGAGACGGTCCTTATATGGATGAAAGATTAACCAGGCAGGTGTGGATACCGAACCTGAGAGCCGGTACTTTCTTGCAATATCAGCGAAGCGGTTGATTGGTTCAAGTCACGAGCCGTAAGTATTAGGATTCATAGACCCGGGTGGATTCGTCTCTGCGGCAGATCGAGATGACTGTTGATGGATACACCCCAGCTGGTGGCGGTAGTTGTTTTGAATACCTCGATCCATAGATAGCTCAACAATATCGCAAGTAACGAAGCAACTTCCTGGGGAAGCTCCAAGGCGTGAAAATACCAGACACTTGGTGATCGCATGATGGAAGCAGGAAGTAGGGCATCTTGACCGGAAGCGTTGGCAAATATTAAACTAACTTCAAGTGGTACGAGGGCATAAAGTTATGATTTAAGGGGATGTATAGCTATGGGACTAATTCCGGCCGAGTTGAGCTTTCTATACACACTAACCATCCACTACTAACTATTAAAACCAGTAATTGGAGTTCTAGTGCACTACCATGGTGTTCGGCTTCTTTCACTAACCAGGCAAAGGCATAGGTATGGTACATACCACAAAGTAGTTGGTACAGACCTGGATTGCAAGTTCCCTACAGGCGAAGATGCGATACGAACCGTTATTAACCTCGAAGAAGTTACTGAATACGATACTCAACGCAAGATGGCTATAAATATTGTGCTCCTATAATAGCACAGGGTTCCGATAGAGTCGGATGTCGAATTCGGGTCGGGAATCAACGCCAGAGTCAAACTGGCCGACATCGTGCAGCAACTGGATTACGAAATAGAGAATAGCGTAGGCTTAATCTTTCAGGAGATCCTGGTATATTACAGGCGTAAACGAACAGTCGGTAGTTAGGACTAAGAGCGCAATATGAGCGGACTGTATGACGGTGACATGGCTCTCAACGTGTCTCTATTCAAGGGGCGGATTTGTGCGGCGCCCCATATTCTCGCCTTTGCCCCCTTACGAATCGAATTTACCTAATCCGGTTTTGACAGCCTCGTATAGCCTAAAGTCACTATCTATAGACTTTTACTGGCTCCTACTGTCTCCGGGTAGAATCGGGCGACTGCTTTCCAAAAATCTTAGCTAGGGTCTTGGGATCGAACCAAAAGGTATATGATCATCGATCCCTAATGATGTCTCTGTGTCACAAATGGGGTTTCTATTTTTAACCTCCATTAACCGTTTGTGCTCAACCCGACGGGAACCGGCACCTCCATCCATATTGATATGACAGAATTCGCCTCATCCTAGAAACTTACCACGGCCTAAGCACGCGCTCGTGAGGGATCCCGCCTTTGGGCGGTGGCGATGCCCGTCTAGGACATCAAGCGCTCAGTGGCCGCTTTTTCATTCTGTATACCATGTCGAACATGAAGTCGCCATCGATTCCTTAAGCACCTGTATGCCTGCAAAACTACATGTAAATATCATTAGAGCGGGGGCCTATCTTGGCTACTCACTAGATTTCAAAATTTTCTACATTTTCCTAAGAACATCCCGGTATTCTTCAGCTCTTGTAAGTCCTAGCACATATCAAGTTTGCAATTGTCGGGCCGTTTTCTAGAGTGCCAGCGGAGTAGGGATATAGTCCTGAGGCTCAGCAGGCGACGGAATCGTCGCGATGCTGATCGGCCGGTGTTGCATATGTTATCCCTGATTCATCAGCGAGGCCTGCAGCTTTTTGGGCGTGTCGCCTTGACCTGCACTTCGAAGCGTGATGAACATTCGCAATATCAACGGGTATGAACGCACATGACCCATTCTCATAATTAACCCTGGGACGCGGTCTGCTGCATGTACGGTACAAATCTATTTTTGACTCCTCCAAGCCAATGTTACCATATCCCAATCATCGCGGGATAGTAGCCCTAGCCTATAACCCCCAAATTCCATTGTGGGGTTAATAACCGGATAAAATGGTTCAGCCAGCGGTTGACATAAGATATGGGGAGCGATCAGCTTTCGGAGCCATAGCGAAGAATTGCTTAATACGGCGGCACGCTCGATGGGGTTACAACGTGGTGCCGTCCAATAGTCGCATCATGGCCAAGGCCGTCATATCAAACACCCACTATTGCAGCTTCGGCAGTTGTTGCAACCGGGAGGCAAATGCAACGTCCTGCACCGTATGGTGAGGCGGTGATGGTATATCTATGCCCGACCGGCGTGCTTCTCTGGTGAGGTTCAGATTCGCATCTTCAAGGCATCACAGTCGCACGATAAACTCACTCATTCACTCAGCTCTGCGGTTGAAGACAAGTCAGAACAGCGTCAACATTCCCCAACACCAGCCACGATGAAGCAGTGGGCCTCGCTCGCCGGGGCGGCGCTCTTCGCACCGTATGCCTCCGCGCAGTTTACCATGCTCCGGTTCGCCTGCTCGCAGCTGGTCGTCGAGCGTACTGACCCCCTGGTCAATCCCGGCATGCTCTACACCCCCCACCTCCACCAGATCGTCGGAGGTAACGCTTTCAACGCCTCCATGGACCCGGAGACCTATGACCTGCCCAGCCGGTCCACCTGCACGTCGTGCAGCTTCGCAGAGGACTTTTCAAACTACTGGACCGCCGTCATGTTCTTCCACCACAGGAATGGCAGCTACATTCGCGTCCCGCAGGTCGGCAACGGAGGCCCGCAGGGCAGGCTCATCAACGATGGCGGTCTCGATGTCTACTATATCCCTAACGGAAAGGTGACCGCGTTCAAGAAGGTAGGTTGTTTTCTCCGCCAAAACGGCCGTGATGAGGGAGAGTCCCCTAACGGGCTTTAGGGTTTTCGCATGCTTGCTGGAAATGCTGCGAACACAGACCCCAGCAGGGTGCAGGGATCCTACATATGCCACCGCTGCTGGCCCTCCACTAGCGATAACCCGTTCCCTGGCGGCGCCCCCTGCACGGGCTCCGACACTGTCGAGATTCCTAAAGACCCGGCCTGCAAGATGATCCGGCAGACCATCTACTTCCCTGTGTATGTCATCCCTCGAATCTAGTTTGCTGCTGACCAGACAAACATGGAACATATCGTATCTAACCAGGAGCATAGTTGTTGGGACGGGAAGAACTTGGACAGCCCCGACCACCAGAGCCACGTCGCGTATTCTAGTGGAAACCCCGGAGGGGGTGGAGGCAACTGCCCTTCAAGCCACCCCGTCAAGCTGCCCCAGCTGATGTACGAGCTCATGTGGGACGTCTCCAAGTTCGCCGACCGCAACATGTGGCCCACCGACGGCTCCCCCCCGTTCGTCTACAGCATGAACATTGGGTGAGTTGAACTCGCACTTCACAGCCACCCCCCCAAGTCTATCAACGATGACTAACGATGTATGTGTAGCGGCGCTGCTGCCCACGGTGACTACGTGTTCGGCTGGAGGGGCGACACCCTGCAGAAGGCCATGGACAACCGATGCAACCTCGACGATGACTGCCCGGCCGCTGGTATCCACTTCCAGCAGCCTGCCGTGTACAACGCCTGCAAGAAGCCACAGCAGGCAGTCGAGCAGGTCGACGGATGTGAGTGATCCTCCCTCTCAAAGGGGCTCAACGAGACTCTGTGGCCATTACTGACGGGGTATACTTAGGGCTCGCTTCGATGCCGTTGGGTGAGCCGGCCATCAAGGCTTAGACGCTGGATGCGATGGTGAGCCAATCTCGCCGCGCTCTATACCGGGGATAGATTGGCAGCACGTGATCGGCGCGAAGTCGCAGGGAGGAATTGCTTAGATCCTTTGATATGTATGCTAATTCGCGCCCAGTGCACTTTATTCGTACCCCTCGCTTAGCATTTATTCTTGATTTCTGTATCCTTTTCAGACTTTAAATGCTCACTGTATTCTGCCTCGTACGAATGACCGAGTTACTGGCATGGATAGCTTGGTCTAAAACTGACGAATTTAGTGTAATTGTGCCTTGAATATCGCTACCGGTATGTCTTTTATCTACAAGAGATGGTGGTGCTTAGAAGTTGCTGTACTATATGATGTAGTTATCTGCCAGTGATACTTAGTGCTTGGAGGATGCTCAAGCAGACAGGGGGTCCATCAGTTGCACGTGAGGGGACGCGAAAACGAATGTGCTACCGGCAACACCACCCGCTTTTACCGATCATGCTGCCAATACCAGCTGCCACAGTAGTCATCTTGCTGCACTAGGGAAGATCGACCGTCGGTGGGATCTCAGAGTATATTTTAAGGAACTAGACCTCGCCGTTCTCTGCCTTACACCTGCCATGCACAGTAGTGGTGTTGTAATATTGGTCCGCCACGTGAGTACTGTCGAGGCCAGGAGTCAGCGACGAACTCTGTATTGCACATAGGGAGTGTTGTAAGACTAGGTGGGTACTTACTGGAGAATGGTGCGCCTCAACTTTCCTCGTATTCTTGCTGTTTCACTGCGTATGCGCCCTCGGCTTGAATGACAGCCTTGGTAAGACCGACCATATTTTCCAATGTTCCGTGCCCCTCTCCGCTGAAGAATCCTTCGGCTGATATAGTGATCTTCATCTCCTACAGTCTTCGCTTCGTCACGATCTTGGTGTTGGCCTCGAGTGTGTCACCGCCGCTGCATCCAACGGAAGTGTAGTGCCTCTTGAGTTTATCTAAGGCTTCCCGGACTTCGTTGTGCCATAGCTGGGTGAGGTGTCCCTAGCCTCGACGCGTACGTTTTTTCTGGGGCCATCACCGTAGCCGCCACCACCAGGATCATCTCCGGTGCATCTGTTGAACAAAGTCTCGGCCGTGTTTGTCGATCGAGTGCTCGATACCGTGCATGTCCGCGCGGCCATCGCCGTCTAGGTCAGGATAATGCATGCAGGAGCCTGCTTGCGAGCCTTGGTAGACACGATCAACGGGTTGCCACTCGTAGCGGCAACCACCGATTTCTCTGCGGTCCCGATTATAGGAGACGCGACCATAACCACTGAACTTGTTCGTAGGAATATATAACTATATTACGTTTGAACTACTAACGCAGTTCGAGCGGCCGATCTTTTGCCATAATCCTAGATTGTTAATGCAAATCACTGCATATATGGAGTCAGCAATCACGTCCGTAGACACCACCAGAGGCAGACCCGAGATGCGTGCCGGCGGAGTGCGTAGAGCGAGGAACAGAAGACTTACTATCATTCCGACCGTCGCCATCAGCATCCGCCCACCGCATCTTGGCACGGTCCATGCCATCAGCAAATTTGAACTGGTCGATATGGGAGCATTTGCCCTGATCACCCTGTGTCCAGCCCCAAGACCGCCCATCCTTCTCGATGCAGACGTAGCCAGTGTGACCAGTACCTGATTTTATTAGCAAAGCGAACAGGGAGATCAAAGATACCCAACGCCGCACTTCTCAGGGCACCGAAGCTCCGGCGCCGGGTTGGAGTTGTAAGCTCAGTCCCATTTTCCCGTCTCAACGCGTCTATTTCGTCAAAGGTGTACCCGCTTCTCGTTGTCGTGATCGACCCACATGGATGTCACAGCATCCGTCGCCGTCCTAATCTGTGAGATGAAGATCCCGCTGGTCAAGGTGCTTGCAGATGGACTCTTTCTGGAAATCGAATATAATCTCTTTCGCGTCCTAGAACGACCTCCCGTCGTCGCTGACCTGGTTGAGTTCCGCGTTGGAGTAAAGATCATTTCGCCTTTCTGTTGATTGTTGGCGGGTGCGCAGGGCTATTGCTCCGGCCAGGGGACACAAACCGATAGGATCCATACGTAGTCTTGGTGTCTCTCCTTGTGTCCCATCATATTAAAGTACCTGTTTCGACCGGCCAGATTCCTACTAGTTAGTAAGATGAGGCAGATGGCCAATTATGTTTACTGGCTCTTGATTTTCGTTCCCCCAGAGCCCTTGTTCTGCCATACCCTCATGTTGAAATTCGCGCTTTCCCCTTTCTTCACCCTCGAAGTGTTCCAAGAATACGTAGTCTTGTCTTCCTAGCAGACCGAAATTTTGCGGCTCCCCATAAACTAGAGCAGAGTGAATGCGGTCATGTCATGGTAAAAATGGTGTCTAATGGGCTCCAATCAGACACCCCTGGTGGGCTCCACCAGGGCCTATAAAAAGGGCTTCGATCAGCTTAGGTAGCTTGGAAGGTCTTTCCCTCCTTAGAGTCAGGGCAGTCAATACAGCCTGAAAATTTCTTCTGTGACAGGTCATACAAGCCTTTATTTTGGGGGAGGCCGGGGGGGAGGGGGCCGGCGGGTACTCCGGCATACCCGGATGACTACGTTTGTCACTGGTTTTCATGCCAAAAGCTCTGATGCTGGACAACATTGCGATTATTGCCTTCGCGGCCTTTGGCACAGCTCCGGGTATCTGTGTAGATGAATGTTTGCCGTCACCGTCGACCCAGACCCAGTCATTCCACCCCTATATAAGTCAAATATAGCAACTAATACAGGACAGTCTGGGGAAACATACATCTCCGTTGATATCTTCGAAGCAGACACCACGAAGGTCACCCATACCCTTGCCCCCAAACCTCTTGCCAAGCGGTTGCTAGTATGCCGGCTTGTCCTCTCCAGTCAAGTATTAGCATGCTTTGGAAAATAAGGGGCTTGTGCAGTACTAACCAACCCATCCATTCCTCGAGCAACATATTACTCCATTTTGTTTGCTAAGACGTAGTCGACAGGCCCGTCACTGCCTATGTCTCCTAAGCCTAGATTGGCTTGGGAGTACCATTTGTGGCTGGCTTGATGCTGCCGATATACTTGAAACGGGGAGGGTGAGTATCGTCGCCACTACCCCGATTGATCGCAGCAAATGCTTCTCTAGATTGTGCGATGCAGACAAAGTCGCTAAGATCATCACCTAATATAAACTTATTATACTATATGGTTGACACGAGATCTTTTTGGAGGTTTTGAAGTGGTGACAGTGGCCACATGAGCATGAATTCATAGACTACGAGTCTCAGCTTACCATTGCCGTCGACAAAGTGTATACCAGTAGGAATGCAGCCATCACGGAGGTGAAACCCCTCGATCTTGGGCGAAGCGGTTCTTTTCGTTGCCAGTGTTCGTCGAAATCCGTACAAAACGCGTCCGTCGGGCTTTTTGAGCCAACATAGAAAGTCATCGCGCTCGTTACTGAATAACCGCGCAAAGAACCATTTATTGCGGTTCCAACCGCTCTCGACCGTAGGGACCATTCCTTCTCGTCGCTGTAATGACGGTATGTCCTATCGTCTAAACCACTGCCGCGTTAGTAAGTCCACAGGCATAAGCACCGTCTCCAAACGTCTTCTCGTTCCCCATGGCATCCCCGACCTCGTGAGGCTCCTTAAGAAACCCAAGATCATCTGCCTCCAGGATAAACCCCCTAAGCAAATTGAGCCATCTTTTTGTAGCACTGATTGTTAGGATGGATATCGTGACTGAGATCGCCGTCCCCGTGAGTGAAGTACTGGAACAACTCATCGTTCGGATCCACGGGGTCCAGACCGGTAAGCACGACGGGTTTTCCCTCCCCTCATAGCTCTTGCTCCAGCATCCGGTACTGGTTGTCGACGCCGCCATCTGGGGCTCCAGGATCGGCACGAGTGAACCCGCCCCTGTTAGGCGTGGTAAGAGTGTAGGAATACATAACCATAAAACGCTTGAACTACTAACACGGTTCGAGCACCATATCTTTGTCATAGTCCAACAAAGAGGTATTAGTGTTGATAAACAATGATAGTATGGTCCATGCCGTCGGCTGCAAGATGGTCATTGATGAGGGATCGCATGCGGTTGTCCGCGTTGACAATATCCAAGTCTTGTACGCAGTTATTTGTACCGGCGTCGATGAGCACCACATTAGGTTTGTACCTATAGGAGCTTCTCCAGATCCCTTTGCCATGCTCGACGATTTGGCCCGGGACGGCTTCAACAGCCTATGTGATATTAATCAAGTTGTCAGGGGAAGTGGGGCCGTTGACCCACATTGTCAGCCATTTCTCTGCTGGTATTTCGATGCCCACCAGCTATGGAAACCTCCTATCCGGTTGCTGTAAGCTGGTCTCTAAGTGGTGTGCGGTAGCTACTCGCGTCAGCATCGCTATTGTGAGCTGGCCGAGCTTTCAAGGGGAACCCTTACCCATCTTCGGGAACTGATCCAATGCCCTAGGTGA
Source organism: Monosporascus sp. mg162 (assembly GCA_004155945.1). Lineage (NCBI taxonomy): Eukaryota > Fungi > Ascomycota > Sordariomycetes > Xylariales > Monosporascus > Monosporascus sp. mg162. The sequence goes on from QJNY01000282.1 coordinate 26,031, forward strand.
TAGATGTCCTAAGGGGGTTGATGCGTAGGAGCACTCTGCTAGCTCTAGGCTGAAGAAACTCAGGAAACCGGTAGATGAATTCAAAGACGGCACGCTGTTAGTATCGAGTGATTCATGGGATAATGCCAACCCCTGCAGAAGTCCAAACAATGCAACCGATCCCTACCGATTGCGCAGCGAATTGCGCAACCGCCAAACATAATCTCTCTATTCCGCTTTAAATTCTGTAGCTAACCGTTCTACTGAAACTATGGTATACTATCATCATGTCCATTTTACATAAGTTCTGGCATAAGTATAAAATGATTTACCTCAATTTTGATATATTTAACTTAAGTTTCGGAATAATCAGCTGAACAAGGATAAAGGTGCATGTTTCAAAATGGGTTACATAATTTTGTATACAAACATACCAGCAATGTATGCGCCTTCCAACGTCTACACTCTTTATCGGTTGCCATTCATGTCAATAAGTCGCCGAATCCATCCGTATATTTCTGTATGCCGGTGAATGGACATCGACCTACCCACTGGTGTGACTGGTGCAGTGGATTGCGTTGCTTCGACCTCTGCGGCCCCGTTATTGTAGTCAGGGTACAAGGGAAAGTAGAAGACGCAAAAGCCTCCGGACCACCACTATATCGGTCCTGGGGTAGGAACTCGTATGGATCAACTTCTAACTTGCCCATTCTGTCCGCTGAGAACTGTGACATTCTTATATAATAAATTCGCCCTTAATACTTGGGTAGGCTGTGGAGTGGCTTTATTCGAGACATCGTTGCTAAGTGTCGCTTGAATAGCGTAGGATGCGAATCCCATAGTTCTTTGCTGGGCTCGACAACGGTGTTGATTAAAGATGTGCTGACTATCGAAAGGCCACATTGCTAATTGACTCATAAGTTTTACGGAGTAGTGGTTAACGAGTTATGAGAACATTTATTCTTAAAAAATGGGGGTAATTGAGCCAGTACACTCTAAGCCCCCAAGCCAGGAACTTGACGTAAAAAGAGTTGCCCAGTCGTATTTCAAGACTCCCAATGGCAGTAGTTACAGCCTTTGTCGCAACGAAGATAAATACGACTTATGCATCAATATATCCTCTATGCAAATGTAAGTCGCGCCAACAATGGGAAAGTATTAGTAGCGGTGTTGTCATGTTGGAGGCTTTGAGTAGTATAAGCTGCTTTGAAGCTCCGGTTCCTTTGCGGCTCTGTTAAAGGGGGAAATGGTGTTTTGGCTCTATGACCAGATGGAGAATGGCTGCACAAAAAGGCGGCCTGCACAGGGCAAGGTAGACGGATGGACACACCCCTACGATGAGTTAGCAGATATCAGTTGTGCCGCATTCTCGACATTGTGCTCCATTGCGCGCTTAAGAAACATTGAATGCTTGAGTGCGATGGCATTCCAGTATTGTTTCGCGACTCTATAGAGAGTCTCTTGTATTTACACCTAGCCCTACGCAGTAAACCCCTCTTCACTGCACCTTAAGTCCTTCATCCCAGTTACCTGTTTTGTCCTACCAGTTCGTCAAAGTTTGCGTTTTTACCTCCATTCAGGTCATGCATCCAGGTGTTGGTCACAGAGTGGACAGTGATGCTCGCGTCGGGGGATGTGCCGGAGGGCTTCACACGCGAGTAAGCGAACGCGAACCGAGTCTCCCCGGCGGGGTTAAGGACGACAGTGCCGCTGGAACCAGCCCACGAGGTGCACCCTCTGCACAGAGCAGTGACCTTCCAGTGCGTGCCGTTCACGCTCGACGCTCTGCTAAGCATCTGGTACGTGGCACCGGAGTAGGCACTCGGCATGACACGGATCCTGGAGGCCGTCAGTAATAGTCAAAATAGTACGGACCATATCCCGGAGGAGTACATACGCGGCCCAGCGAGACGACACGACGGGCGTGCTTCCGCTCGCCCAATTGACGGCTAGTGGGTTGCGCGTCATGCCCCCTCCCCAGGCGAAACCGGCCCAGCCGACGTCTATGGGGGCGACCACCTGAAGCACGGCATCGTACGGCTGACCAGGGGCTGCGTTGGCTGGTATGGCGACTCGGTAAGAGATGTACCTCCCGATTTGAAACTCCGCATCATAGGAAGTAAACGTGAAGCCACTCTGGGCGTCGCGAAACACGACAGAGTTAGCTGCCTCGGTTGTAGGCGCTGGGGTTTTTGTGAGTATAGAGTCTTCTACACGACTTTGTTACAGTGCTCACCTAGGCCCAACAAGGCAACAGCATATGCGAAGCTCGTCTTCCAATGCATTCTGACGTCAAGTGCTTCGAAGCAAACGACGAATGAAGAGACTGCGAGTTGGCACGAAGTATGGCGGGTCTGTGAGAGCCTCTTAGGGGTTCAGGCGATTCAGCGACAGCTGTTGATACCGCACAATGAATTGGTACGTTAGGTTTCTAAGGAAGAACCAATCACACCTCGCTGGATTTTAGAATAAGGTACCGACAACTGAAGTGGGGGATAGAGTTACAGTAATATATCGAGACTGTTACCGACAGATGGTTAGGCCGTCTGCAAGGAAACCCTCGAGATTAAATGCCCACGGCGAGGTATGTCCCGATGGCGTCGTGATTAATGTCGAACAGCAAGGAGGGCGACCGGCCCTATAAGAGAAAGTTACGTGAACACCATGTCGAACCTTGCCATTGGTATCCCCTCACCTTGAGTTATCTTTAGAAACAAGGGACAGCAATCCGCGTCATGGCAAAGCTTCTTTGGGATACGGAGGGCCGAGAAACTACAGTTGAAAAGCCAAGAGGAGAAAAGGACAGCTGTAGTAGGCAGGAAGGGAGGCTATAAGCGGGAGGGCAATTTAGCCGGAGATCTGATAGGGGCCCATGCTGGGATATAATTGGCAAATTAATGAGAACAAACCCTCCCATAGTCGTATTTAAACGGGCGAGCTGTGTCTTGGGCCACCACAGATCCATAATTGATGTAAACGTCTGACGTCAAGAACTTCGAGGACCACGCCCGCACCTCGCCCGCAGCGCGATTTCAGATGAACTGCAGGGCTCCGTGATGGATGTTGCGATTGCAGGACCGGTCGACGTCTGGCCGGTTCCCGGAACGCCGGAATGTGAAGCTCCATACATATGATTGCGTAGCTGTCGCCGAATAAGCGTCGGGTGGATGGTCGTATTCGTCCATCAATCCTATCGCACCTTTTTGTCAGCGACATCTTTAGAGCTAGTCGGGAGTCTTGGCCGCATGAAATCGCTACCTATGACCACTCACCACTGCCTAGTATCGGAAGCAACCCGTCCTAAGCGTCCCGTACGCTGCAAAAGATCCATGTGATGGTGGGAATACTCCGCGCCGTACAGCCTACACGTGTCCATCGAGATCAGTCCGGAAGGGACTAGAACGCCTGTGCTGAGCTATCTCGTGGATTGTTGCATGACAACTCGTTGGCTTGATGTGGTTCACCTACGTTACCATTTCCTTTGCAACATCTTGGTAATAATAATGAGATCGAGTTACTAAATATAGCCCATTATTGGCACGTATAATCTTGTATCATAGCAGCTGTCTATGGGGGAGCCTGGGTAGGTGATCAAGAAAACTACAACCTATAACGAAACCCAAACGTCTTCCAGTCGGTCAGGTCGTCATAATCTTCTAGTCTGAGGTGGACTTCGTTGACTGCTTCAGAAACGTCACGGCCATTGGATATGTCAATCACTTTCCCTCCCCCAACCGCCCCTGACGAACCGGCACTTCCCATGATTCCCTCGTCTCGTCGTCTCCTGTTGTTGACCGCTGCCAAATAGAATCTCAAAGAGAGAATCCCCACAATTGCAAGCGCGTAGCAAAGCATGATTGCACGGAATGCCGTCTCATATGTCGGCTCCTGCGACGACTTGAATAGGTGAGGGCCAGCAATATTGCCTGCACAGTATGCGATGAAGAGCAGGACCGTCATGGTCATCTTTTTCGTCACGCCCCGGAAGTTGGATTGAACAAGAGACATTACTAGCGGCAGTGCTGCGGGGCCTGGAGATAGCAAGAAATACCCAAAAAGAGAGACGCCATGCGGGAGTCGGTCTCGACAACCGATTAACGCAGACCCCACGACCGGAGGTATGACTACCAACGCGACAAGCACGCAGTTCAGGGAACGGAATCTTCCGGCGATCCAACCGGTGCCGGAGATTACCGCTACGCAGATAAGGGAATAAGGTATGTTGATAAGTGTCGATTCGAGCGAGGTGAAATCGAAGGACTTGATGATCAAGTTGGCGAAGTTCTGGGTGCCGCCGTTGGGGATTTGGCAGAGCAGTGCAATGCTCCAAATCAGCCATGTCTTCGGATCCTGGAAGCATTCGAGCATCTGGTCCCACTTCCAGGTTGTGTTCTCAGTGCTGCCCGTGCCGGCAATGACCACTCGGTCAGCCGCCCACTGGCGTTGCTCGGGTGTTAAGAACCGGGCAGTTGATATCCGGTCTGGTAATAGAAAGAGCAGGAAGAGGCCCAAGAGGAATGTCAACACACCCAGAATGGTAAACATCCATCGCCAGGGACGAATTTCGCCCTCAACGTGCCCGATACCGTAGGCGAGCAGTGACGATACGATGCCACCAACGGAGTTCCCCGCAAACCAAATGCCAGTACGCGTTGGTATCTCATCACGCGTGTACCAGGTGGACGTGATGAACATCAGTCCCGGCGAGACGGTAGCCTCTGCGACGCCGAGGAGGAAGCGCACCGTGACCAAGCCGCCGAAGCTCGAGCACGCTGCCGTGAGCGCAACCACCGCGCCCCAGAAGAAGGTATTGCACAAGAGGTACTTGCCAACCGGCAAGCGCGCGATCAATAGCGTGGTAGGATATGTCCAGAACAGGTAGCCGAAATAAAACACGCTGGATACCCAAGAGTAATCGGACCCCTGAAGGTGGTTGTCCTCTCTCAGCCCAAACACTGAAGCGCTAGGCAAGGTCGTTTTGTCCATGAAATTGAACATGTAGGTGATGAAGAGCAAGGGCATTATGCACCAGTCAATCCGGCGTATGATGCGTCTAGCCTCTTCGTCGTCGATAACATGGGGAGCGTCGGCATTACCTGTGTGCACGGGGGCCTCTGAACCCTCTGGTGTAGCCATAACAAAGCGAGACTGACTGTGAATAGATTCGGCTTCGCCTCTCGTGAGTGCGTCATGAGGCAGTGGCATAATGATTAATCCTCTTCACTCTTGCCGCTTGGATTTGGTTACCGGGGGCGGGGTTTTATCTGGGTGTTATCTCCAAGCTCCGCACCGCCCATGTTAGTAACAAAGCGGAGTGCCGATCGGCGCAGTACTTACCTATACCGAATCAGGAGAGAACACTACTATCGCTCGGCCAGCCAAGTCTCTTGGTTTCCGAGGTTTTGTATTATGCGGCCAAAATCTCGGGATGCCTTTGGATCATCTTATAAGATATTCCCAGGGAATGTACGCAAATTGAGACGGTGTGTGGCCAACAGGTTTGGCTAGTCTGCCCTGCGAGTATTACGCGCTGGGATGGCTCTGGGATTCGGCGGTGGTCATCGGAACTGCCGATACAACCCGAAGCGCGATGCAACGGCGCACAGCCAGATAAGTAGTCTGATTTAGCTAAAAGCTATTGTTTGGGAATTTTTGGTCAATGTAAAGATATGGCTATTCATGGAAGTTCGTGACACTTTTATAATGAGTTGAATGGAGGAGATTGTGTCACTAGGGTTACCATCGACTTCGACACAAGAAGGCTTAGATCGAACTTTAGCTCGGAATTGTTCATCATGCTGTCAAAATGTTTAGATATTTACAATCACCTAACGCTACTCAACTTTATATGCCGATCTAATTCAGTGGTGCTGGTTATAAACAGTATGCTCTTGACTACGCAGCTTGAAAGCCGGAAGAGCATCAACAGTTGCTTGTAAAGCCTAAAACACACACACACACAAAAAAAAAAAAAAAAAAAAAAAAAAAAAAAAAAGACAACTTAAGATTAATCTCCAGCGAAAGGGCTCTTTGAGTTATCATAATGCGCTTCTCATTGTTTACTTACCGTGGTAAATATTAAAGAAAAGGCTCGCAGCATTGAAGCTAACCATCATATGGAACTACACGTAAGGTGTCTCCTAACGACTTGGAAGAGTCAGAACCATTGTGTTCAACTCCAGGAGAAGAGCCCCTATCAGATCTGTCAATGTCAAGTGGATCAACGACTGGTAAGATTGGTTGTTGACTGTTTCTAGAGATTCGTTCATCGACGGCCCACGGATCATAGAACACGAAGCCTGTTTTAGAAACCACTTCTAGTGGGCGAACACCAACTTCCCCTGTGTCAGACAGCTTGCCCTCAGACAAAGTCTCATAATCGGCAACATAATCGACGTCATTCTCAATACTAGGGGGCACGCCACCCTTAGCTCCGCTGGTAAAGCCGCAGGTTCGTCTCTCCTCCTCGAGAAACTCGGAGGGGAACGCTGATGACTCGATCCAATCCAGGGTTCTCCTGTAACTGTCCATTGGGTCCATTTTGCAAACCTTGCGCAGCAAGCCTCTGATCGAGCTACCGTCGCCACTGCCATCCTCTTCTTGTCGCTTACGTTTGGTTCTCACCCCGGATGCCGCAACTGCTTTGATAGTCTCTAGCTCATTTCGTCCTGGCATGGCATTTCTACGCCAGGGTTGCGTGATCATTTTCGGAGTTTCCTTCGGTTTAGAAGATGTCTGATCGCCTACTGTGCGTAATGCCTTACCATTCGACGTCGGGTACGCTTCGTGGGCCATGGTGAATCGACTCTAAATTCTGGAATCAATGGAGAGATCTGGCAGTTGTAAGGACTTCTGGTTGCACTGCACGGATATTTATATGTCGGGTTTTCCTTGGCTACCCACGGGTCTCTTTCAGAATTTGGAGAAAAGCTCTTTGTTTTATTATAGCGCCACGTGAGCAGTAGTTATGACGCGACGGAGCTATAAGAACGCCATTGTCCAAAGTTGCGACGGCTGAAAGGAAACAACCTGCCAGCTTACGCTTGGTCCGAAAATGGGGAGGTTCATACAAAGGTTTGCGAAGACGAGTCTTAATTTATGCCTTCGTCATACCTAGTATGCTAGGTCCTGTAGAACCCCTATCAAGGCCGGCCCCACAATCGGCTCGGTGGCTTGCGCTCTCACCGGCCGATGCGGGAAAACTTCCGACATACGGCCAACTTCCGGGTTATATAGGTACATGCTACCATTCTCATGGTAGGTGTGGCCAAGACACTTGGCCTCGGATGGATATCATTTGACTGGGAGCCGGGCGTCCACCAATGGTCTGGCGTACCTGGGCCACCACGTAAGCCGGACGCCCAGGAACGCATCATCGGGTGTCACGGGGATCCTGGAGGGCGTGGGCTGCCTAAAAACACGTTTCGTAGTACCGGTGTACGGACGACCAGACCAGGAAGCGCATTTGCTCTTGCCTGAGCTGCCGGAATTACCAGTCCGCTCTGGAGGTGAAATGATCTCCTCTATGATAGTGACGCAGTCTGCAGGGCTTTGCACGTCTGGATGCGCGACGTCGATAACTTAGCTTTCAGCGTGTCGCGCCACGGTATCGACGTATGAGAGAAGATATGGTAAGGGGCGACGTCCCAGATGAAAATATCGAGGCCTAGGGCCAGCATGAAGTCATTGCAGTATTAATATAGCAATCCAGGCACAGAGAGATATCGGGACCAACGCTTTCGTTCCGCCTAGGTAGCGAGAACTGATATAACGTACCGATAGCGGTCGCGGATAAGGCAATCACCCCGAAGCGCGGACATTCGGTTGGCGTTCCGATAAAATTTGTGTTCCTCCCTGTACCGCCTGGACCGCTAAAAAATAGTATGCCGGGGGTGGTTGGGGCGTTTTCTAGCAGAGGCTTTTCCTACAAAATACATCAATAACGGTCCGCAAGTAAAACGCAATATATCTTAAAGTCTTCAAGGTAGGAAGAAATTATCTAAAAGATAATCTGCCAAACCGAAACAAACCGAGCTGAGCTATTCGAGGTTGATAGATTCTTCCTTATCGATCGAAAGCGACATAGCCTGGAACAAGGCACGCAGAGAGTTATCCTGGGATTCTTCAGAAAGTACATATTCGTAGGTGAAGCGGACAAGCCGGGTGGGGTTATAGGGTCGACTATTGCTTATCGTACCTTCGAAATGGGCGATAATATTGTAGAATCTGCGCTTGGCTTATCGCGCTGGTCCGTACTCAGTGGTGTGGTCGTAAAGAAATCGATAACACCCTCGAGAGACGATTGATGGCGGTGGAGAAGCGACGGGCCCGACATTGTATGGTGTCCAAGGCATTTGGATGGGTAACGTTAGGGTTGGTAGTAGGTTCTCCCTAAATGAGTAAGGATGCGGTCTCGTCGCGTGGCTTCGTGAAGAGGCTTAGATGCAGACGACTACGAGATTACCGGACCCGCCGGGGAAGACTACGAAAATGCGCAGCAAAGCACACAACTACATCATACTCATCATATAATGGTGACCGTCTCCCTCCTAGCCTCCTCTAACCACTTCCTCTTCTGGTTATGAAAACCCCCAATGCGCCTGTCCCCCGACCCCGCACTTCAGGACCAGCCCAGAATAGCACATCATGTCTTGCTTTTTTGTCTTGCTAAATCGGTCCCAGTACCAGTTCCGAGAAAACAACACAAGGCACCATACATCTTCTGGCGGCCGCCATTCCGAATCGACTTTCCAGTTTGATAATGCCTGAATCAAGTCCAGGCCTGAATCCTGGCCTGGGTATTGGCCTCCCCTAAGACGGAAAGGAATCGGATTGCTCGGCATTCCCTTGTGCGAGTTAAGCGCGGCTCGTTTGATTTCGATGTCATCTTCGTGCTCGTGCACCAACGGCATAACGGCCTCCTGCTTCATCATCTCGCGGACGAGATCGGGGCTGGATTTGACCAGCGGACCGTTGATGACTAGCAAACCGGCTTTTACTTGGCCGAATGGAACAGCCGGCAAGCAGACGTCTACATTGCAATCAACGATGTGGCAGACTCGCGTCGAATCCTCCGAGACTTGTTGAAATATACTTGGTTGTCGACGGAGGCCCAAGACCAGGAGGGAGCGCGCGTATTTTCGAGTCCTTGGGGAAGCCGTATATGTACGTCGGGGTTCGTCGACCACATGAGCTCGAAAGCTAGGTTCCGCCGCCAGAGGCCGGCGAAATAAGTATCCCCGGTAATTCGTTGGAATTCTTCAGCCAGCCCTGATATCGCGGGCAGCTTGTTCAGACCCGAAAGTTAAATCTCGACGGCTGTATTCGGTTACAGTGTTGTACCACGCCTTGTACACCTGCCTCTGCGAGAAAATGTCATCTACAATTGTAAATGGGATACCTCTAGGTACAGAAGGGGAAAAGTAATGGAGGCCATTGCCGATCTCATCGAAGGACCAGTCTTCAATCCCACCGTCGCAATACTGCGCGCTTCGGCAATACCACATCAGTCGTGTGCCGTAACTAAGAACCCTGGTGAAAGTAGGCGCTCCTGTAACGTCCATGCCCGCTGAGAGATCCATTCACGGGAAGAGCTATAGTAGGATTCCTCGCGCATATATAAAAAGCCGCCTTCAAGCAGCATGTCCTTATTTGACGCACTCCCTACTTCCGAGACCTGCTCGAATAGTGTGGTGTTGTGGCTTGGTGAAGGACGCCAATGGGGAAATCTGAACAAATCCCTGGTAAATACCGACTCTGGACGGTGCTTTGCCAAATCTCCCCGCAAGTCGGACACAAGCCTCTCGATTTGGCTCTAGAGTGATAGTCCGCTGAGAACACGGACTCAAATGGTGGCATCACCATGGTGCCAGAGGATTTGGGTATCGCTTTGCGCCGCCAGACAGGGACCTCAGGTCTGGGGACTTATATGAAATAGCTGTTGAGGATGAGTGGGCGCCCGGAAACTGTTGCTGTGCTGCTTCGAGGTATGGAGTCGCCGCGAAAGCCTCGTCGTATACATGCGGGGCAGATATGTGCTCTAATCGCCGCAGATGCTGCCCAATGCCGTGTCAGTCAGCGTTGTGTTAGCACGAACCGATCACAACCTCCTGCTGATAGTTTCAGCTGTCATGATACTCGCGTACTAGCCGGATGCTGCCTCCCATATAGGACCGTTTAGGCATTCCTTTTAAGATATAGCAGCTTGGCGTAGTAGTTCAAGTGCACGTGGTGCGTGCCGTGACAGTAATGGCAAACACCAGATTGGATATGGACATTATGTATAACGTGGAAATAGCCACACATCCTAGTACGAGCTTAAAGACTAATAACACATGTATTAACAATGCTGTGGGTTTCCGAAAAAAAGTAAAGGGGTAAAGGGGATCGGGGAAGGGCGATCAGGTTCGGGGCAACATAGTCGAGCAAGCCTTGTATCTAGAAGCTGAAGTATGAGATGTCAAATTTCAAGGTTAGATCGATAACACTTCGCTATTTGAATGCGTTAGAAGAAGCATCGGCAGAGGTGGATATCCCTATATATGTACCCTAGGTAAGTAGTACATAGCTCAACTCTTATGGCCAATGCCTTGACGGTATTTGCCATAATACGAAAGCGACCCACGCTTAGAGGATGAGCGATTAAAGCCCCCAATTAAGAATGAAGCGCAAATTGAAATAGATCGCAAAGATAGATTGTGATTTTCTCCTTTTGTCGTATCAAGTGCTAAAGTTCGGTTTAACCCTGTTCATCCCCTGCTGACTTGGCCAAAAAGGCTTCGGACCGACATGTTCTAAATTTAAAAGTTTAAAATGCAATCTCCTTGTGCATCGACCATTCATAACTTGTGCATACATCATGGTACAAAGCGTACGGAGAATAATCGCTTGATATTCAGCACACCGTACTGGCATTGATTGACATTCTGAGCCATTACTAACCTCGTTTCCTTAGTTCAACATCCTTCCTGTAATGCCAAAATTTGCCACTGGGGTCGGTTGATACCTTCTGATATCCGAGGCCGCCCTCAATGAAGGATAGGACGATAATTAACCGGCGGGAGGAGAACAGCGTGCGTCCAGTTAGGACGTGCAGCGTGAGGCGGTTGTACACGAGGCCGAGACCCAATGACGGCTGGCGGAATTTGATTTCAACACCCGGAGGCTACAGGACTACGTCGGCTTTCCGCTTCTATTTCTTCCTGATACTGTGGGGAAGGGAATAGGAGCCTCACGCGTCGAGGTTCCTGCTGGTTTGTTCCGCACCATTCCTTGAGATAATCCGCTAGGAATTGTAAGGTTGGGCTGTAGGTGCATACCTCAAGGAATGTGTTCCCTTCGTCGGTGATCGTGAGATGAGAAGGTGGCTTGAGGAGTAGCTCATCCGGGCCGCGCAAGAGTATCGACGCCCGAAAGGGCGTCGCTGGGGCGGCTTGTAGAGGTTGTGAATGGTACCCCTGGATGTTTGGTCGCTCACCGAGGATATGCCGGTCCCAGTATCCATGGGCATGCGTTCTCATTCACCTAAAAGCCGTAGAGCAAGCGGGTCAAAGGTAGATGGCTCCTTGGAGCAATCCAAGAATTGACTTTTAAAAAGGGGCTCCATATTCATTGGCGAGGGCAGGGGCCCCTTAGGCAGGGCTTTGTCCTAGTGTGAAACCGCTTCATTCTTGCGTCCGGACTATCCCAGGTGTTTTCTTGTCTGACGCTTTTGAACAGGGACGTCTCATCATGTCAGCAAGCACTTCGAATAGATCTAAGTACGCGTGCTAAGCTTGTCCCTAGATAAATTCTCAACGAATGGCTGATTAATCAAGGAACATAGCGGCCCACTGGGCGTTATTTCCATCACCAACCAAGTCTTTGATACTGATAGCCAGCGACTGAACGCAACTGGCAATCGCTGGTACGAAGGCGCTCTTGTCCGGATAGAAGCTGTTGAGATCAGCGAGAAGAAGCCTGCAGTTGGCTTCATTGATTACTTCAAGTCCGAGGGGTTCCTGTAAGCTGATAGAGCTCTTTGGAGCGCTGCATCATGCCAAATTGCACTTTAAGGGGTCTGCGAAATAGCCTAAAGATCCTAGCGCGGAATGTGCGGAGAAAACAGTTCAATGACAGCTTTTGCATGATGGATTCGGAAAGGTTAGCGGCCGCTGTAGCGTTGAGTAACTCTTGCGATGTCAATATTAGCCGTTGGCAACGTGTAAACCATTTGGTGTAGAGGCGTTGAAGCTCTTGAATTCACTCGTAGTTGGGTGTTTATCGAGCCCAGAAGCTTGGCGTGCCGGCCGCCGACGATCACTCATTCTGCGGTTGTTGCAGGCGTTTCGAGAGCGCTCGCGCATTAGCGGGAATTAACTAAGTTAGGTGGGCATTGTACAGTAGGACCGCCAAGTCGAGCCGAACATTTATGGCGTTCACTTCGGGCACATAGGCGTTGGAAATTAGGGATTAGGCGCCTCAGTACCTGCATTCTACAACCCGTATGATAGACTATGCTGATCTAATGAAATCAGATGTTCTTAGAAGAAAGAAAAGGTACTGCTGTAACGTCCATGGGGCGGTCTCGGCCACGCTCTCTGGGGAGATGTGTTCAAACTGCTGCTCTAGGAAGATTGCTCGATTCCTTCTCAGCTCTTCGCGCCTTGGCATGATAGAATACACATTGCTCCTGCAGTCCGACATCATATTGCGACCCCATAAGTATTATTGCTACTGAGTCGGATCCAACCGCCACCACCACGACACGCGATACTTACCCGAGAGCGTGGCGCTCTCGAGTTTCGCCAGTCGAATTGGAGTTCACCTCCACAGTTGAATCAGTTGGCTGTATGCCATCTTGCGTTCGGGCGAGGGTGATATTCGTAGGTCAAACGGGCGTTGATGATCAACTGTAGAAGCCCTTGGGTTTCGTGGGTGAAAGGGTCCCTGTAGAATTGAAGGCATGTTGCGCCTGCGGAATGAGTGGCTGACAAGAGCGCGTAATGGCGTCGAAGTCTTGGATATTCGTAGGCAATGACGGACAGCCGCGGTAGATACTTTAATGGCGGAATATGAAAAGATGGTCGCCGCCTCTCCTATTTAAGTTATTCGCATCCTCTCTTCCTTCTACTTGCCCTAACCTGCTTAGTTCACATAAATCAATACCCTCAAAAGTGCCTTCATCATATCCAACCTCCCCCCTGTGGAGGAATTGCCGCTCGCTGTTCGCAAGGACGGTAAGTAGCCTCCCTCAAACCATGACCAGGGCTCATCGTATCGCACTCCGGGCCGAATGGGATAACAAGAAAGAGGGCATCGAGAAGCAGCTCTCGGATCCTCTGACCATTTCGTGGACCGTTGATATCAAACCCAACCAAGTCTACTTCTATACCAAAGATAAATGCGAAGGAGCCGCTGGGAAGTTGCATTGCTGGGTGAGCACGAATTTCAAACACAATTGTTTGTTCACTGACTCACATCCTTCTACAGCTACGTCGAAGGTGCCATCCAGAGGCTCAAGGAATCCGTGGACAACTATGGAGCGGATGGCGTGCGGGAATTGGACACCATCTGCTATACCCACGTTCCGATAATAGACCTGGACGATGCTAAGCAGTCCTCATATTGCGGCACCGATGTCAACGGCGGAAGACTGCGCGTCCTGTTCACCGACGGTTTACCTAGGCACCAACATCGCCGATTCCCTTGACCGGAACGTGCCGCTCAAGGCGCTCAACGACGCAGCCGGTGCCAGAGGACTCTGATGCGGCGCTAAACTACGCGGCGCTTAGCTTCGGCGGCGCGGACGGTCATCCGCAGTGAGTATGAACCCTGAGTGGAGGAGGTGGGGAAGCAGATCGCGGAGATCCTCACGAGGCCGGACATCCAGCTGAACCCCAACTTCGTGGACTCGTTCGCGAAACTCCTGGCGGAGAGCAAGGTCAGGAAGACGGAGCTGCGACCCGACTGGCAGGGCTACCTCGGCTACTTCACGCTCCTGTAGTGGGAGGGCCTCGTCACCCAGCTGAAGCGGCAGAAGTTCGGGGGACGACGAGCTCCTACGGGAGGCTTCCACGAGCTGTCAACAAGGACGAAATCACCTTCAGTATTATCGATAGGCTCGCTAAGGGCTTGCACTCCGAGCCCGTGATTGAAGATGGCACGTTATATATCCAGGTAAGACAGGCTACTTGTCTACCTAGCTAAGGCTGTGATTCATATGGTGCGGGACTAACCGGGCAGCAGTGCGAAGACATGAGGCGCCAATATTGACTATACTGCGGAGAAGTCTATTGATAAGTTGTAAGCTGATGAGGTGGGTATGGAATCCTGGCTGGGGCTCTTAGTATTGTGAGCAGTGCGCGTTGTATGCAATAGGAAGAATAAGTGACTTAAATGTAAATGAGATAGTTGGGCAGGCCTGCATTTATATGACAGACTTCTGTGCAGAGCCATTCCCAAGTGCTAGACTGTTCCGTATAAAGAATTCCATGCGTGTATGTGAGTATTCTAGATTTGCAGTTCTGGTTCGAGCATGGCAATAGCCAGCTACATCTGTAGTGCCAGGTACAGTAGCTGTCCCTTGCTCTGAACGACGTCAGCCTCGGCAGCTGGAAGCTTGTACTTGGAGCCCCCACTATTCACGTCAAGTGCTTGGCCCATGCAACTAACCAAGCTAACGTACCTGCGTACGCTGGCAACCGGAGATTGAACCACCTTGATTCAGCCCTTCACTTCCTCAATTATCGCATCGTAGCGTGGCTGGGTATGGCTTCAAATAATTATTTCCCTCGTCCTATGCAACCTTTAGAGAGGCCCTATATCTATGTCTGCAGGGCGCTGACCGCAGCGTCTTACCCTCTTCGAGGAATCTACTATTTCCTACGTCATCCCTCCTACTACCCTCTCTTCCTCGGTCGCCTGCTGCCGCTGTCTCTTCTCTCGCTTTTAGTCTACCTTATCCTCTTCACCTTCGCTTTTCTACCCCAGCTTGCGTTTCTGTACATATTCCAAGGCCGGAGTGCATGGTTGAATGCGATAGTCTTGGTCCTAGGCGAAGGCCTAGTGATCATTCAAGGCCTTTTCGAGGGGTTCTTTGTCGATGAGTGTCGTGTTGATGTTTTCGATGTAGGTTCTTTTCCCCAGCTCGGCGATGACTTAGATAGGCAGCTGACATAGGGAATCAGGCAACCCTCATCGACAAAGGATTAGCCGACGTCGTCGCACCGCACCGCATTCTCTACCCAGATGCCGCGAATTCGGTCAAGATGCTGGGCAAGCCATCGACTTCCGCGGTCTACCAACCCTGGAGCCTCATACAGATCGTCGAGCTGATTGTCTTCTTGCCGCTTAACCTGATACCGTACGTGGGCACGCCGGCGTTTATCATGATCACGGGCGCTAGGTTGGGGACATTTGCGCATTACAGATGGTTCAAGCTGCGGGGCCTGACGCGTAAAGAGCGCAAGGCGGAGATCCGGAGTCGCATGTGGGACTACACTTGGTTTGGAACGGTGGCAATGCTGCTGGAACTGGTTCCCATATTGTCTTTCCTCTTCCTCTTGACCTCGACTACGGGCGCTGCCCTTTGGGCCGCCAAGCTCGAAGAGCAGAAGCGTAGACGGGCTGCAGTGTCGGGAGATGCGGCACCAGTCAGCTCGCAGGAGCACGAGCCTGTTGAACCACCTCCTCCCTATGAGGACGATCCCGTATGATTCCTTTTCACTACGTAATGAGAAATGATGATACTTTTACCCGCCACCTTGGCTCTGTGCCTTGACGGAATCTATCTTCAATGTAGTCGCATCGTCAAACGAAAATACAAAGACATGTACGAGCGCATTCCTACAGATACATGATGGGGCCTAGATTCATCTAATGGGGTATAGACATCGGCTTCCTCGAGGATTGGCTATCTGAAAATAGGTATAGCAGGTATTCTGTTCCTACAACGCAATTCTTACTATATCTCCCGCTTACCAGTTCACATAGTCAATTGCGTTATTACAGCAATTCCCGCCTTCTCCATCTCGTCAAACTCGGCGCCATGCAACTTTGAACGATGCGAATATAGAGCGGTTCTGAACGTCTGAGGGTAATGGAACGGCCGTAGCCCTTCTGCCATCATGTGGTCATGACTGTCAAGAGTCGGCCTACACAATTCAAAGCGGAGTTAATCACCAACAAGGCGTACAATCATCATCAGGAAAGAGCCATCCGTCCTACTAAGTATTCTTGCAGTGGGAGTAAATCCTCACACAAGGACGTGTGGTGCGAATACTCTAACTGCTTCCAGTTACCGATCAGTGCTGTCATGGCCTGGGGGTGGAACGATGCACACAATTGCTTACGTTCTGAAGCGCAGTCAATACGATAGTGACAGTCATGGTGGTATACTCGCATGCCGATTCCTACGATGACGCGACTCTATGCGAGTAGTGAGTCGACTTTGGCAAGTGCACTTCCAAGAGATGGCAAGTTTTGTCGTCAAGATGGCAGCACAGTGTATCTCCTCGTACACATTTGAATTGACATCAAGGTTGCGGAACACAGATACCCTAGGGGAAAACCGTCCGAAGTGTGAGAGTTGGGAGAATATCAGTCGTTGAGAAATGCCCGTCTGCTGCACTCCAAAAGGGGGCCATCGGCGTCCCTTCTATGGTTCTGGTCCATTACATCATGCTCATTTGTTCGAGCACGCAGTTGCCTGATGTCAACGCTCGCTGTTCGTGAAACAATGCCACTCTTAACAAATTGTTTAGTCGTCAATTGCTGTGTGGCTTCCCCTGTCTCAGGAGTTACGTAAACTCCTACGTGGGAGAGAGCGTCGCGACTTCCCGGTGTGTATCCAACAGGAAGAGAACGGCACCAAATGACATAGTGCCTTCCCGACATCGTGGCCCTCCTCTTAAAGAAAGGAAGGCACTATGACAGAAAACCCAAGTATTTGAGGCATAAAATATTTCCCCCCCCCCACTGCTCCCAATCTTCTTCGTCTCCTCTCATTTCGTCTCAGACACTCACACTCCCTCTTCTTCTCGTCATTCTCTTGTTTCCTCGTCCACAACCAATTGTCCCTCATTATTGCCTACATCGGCAGTACCTGTACAATCAAGCATACGCCCGCACCAGTAGCAATCAAACACCCAGAGCGCGCCTGATCACAGAGCACGACCCCATGATGCGTGAGAACACCCTCCTTGGGGTTCTCGGGGCCGTCTGGCTCGTGGGTTTGTCATCGGCCCACGAGTACGGATCCAGGTGAGTCTCCCCAATTTTCCTTGAATCAAATTGGCATAACTGACAAGCAATCGCAGACCTGACCAAGGCGGAGCCAGCGCTCCTCTGCCTGTCATCACTGTCACCGCTCCAGAAAGCCTTTCGTATGGTGCCAATGGCGGTGGCTCTACTCTGCCAACTCTCACTGTCACTATCGCTGAGGCTCCCTCGGATCTTGGCAACGGAGGCAGTGCTTCTCTGTCGACTATCCGCTTTGGCACACCTGGTGACCCTTCAGCAGGTGGCAATGGTCCTGGTTCTCTGAATACTCATGCTACCACGCTTACCAACGGCCTGACAACGACCACCACCGTTGCCCAAGGCGCTCCCACAGTTGGCATTGGAGGCAGCTTACCCTACCCTGTCTACATCTCCACCCTCCCCAACGGCTTGATGACACACATTACTGGGTTTCCGCCTGCCTCTACTCTCCAAGGCCCATTCCCAGGCTATCCGTCTTTTGGTCCCCAAGGCTCGTCTGCTGGCGGAAACAGTGTTAACCCTACTGTACCAGCGTTCACCTCAACTCTGCCCAACGGTTTGCCGACGCTCGTTCCTGGATACCCCTCTGCCTCTGTTCCTCACAGGCCATTGCCGGGGTCTCCCTATGGTCCTCCTCCCCCAGGTCAACTCACTGATTCTCCCTCTCGCTTTGATCCCTACAGTGTATTCCCAGGTGCTCCGTCCAGCCCCGTGCCAGAGGGCCCATTTCCCGGTTTCCCCTCTGGTTCGGCCCTCGACGGTCCATTAACTGGTATTCCATCTGCTTCTGGTCCTCAAGGTCTGATTCCGGTACCTCCAGTTCAGTCTGCTCCACAGGGGCCATTCCCGGGATTGCCAACTGCCCAGGGCCCCCAAGGTCCATTCCCTGGTGCACCCTCTGGCTCTCCTCAGGGTCCATTCCCAGGTGTTCCTTCTGGTGAGGCTCCACAAGGACCGTTTCCTGGATATCCATCTGCCTCTGGCCCTGAGAGTCCATTCTCGGCTATTCGGACTAGTACCATCCCGCGAGGCCCGTTTCCCGGTTCTCCTTCCGGTCCTGCTCCTCAAGGTCCTTTCCCTGGCTTTCCATCTGCCACTAGCCCTCAAGGCCCGTTCGCCAGTTCTCCCTTTAGCACCAATCCCGAAGGCCCATTTTCTGGACCTGCTGGCACCATTGGTGGAGGTGGTGGTGAGACTTGCCCTGCTGCTATTCCAACCACAATCTTCGTCACGGTTACTCCTTCCGTCCTGACAACTATTGTGCAAACCATCACCTCCCTTGTCACCGTTCCTGATCATGCCTCTCCTCATCCGGGTTCACCAGGTTTTGGGCCTGGCATGCCGACGAACGGTGGTATGTCTCCGACTGAGCCGATCTCCTGGTCTCCAGTCAGAACCACCACTATTCCTTGCCTCACAAGTCTGCATTCTCCTCCCTGGTTTACCGAATTCCCTAGTTTTACTTTGGCCTCATTCGCTGGCGACATAGGTCTGCCTCCCTCCGGTCCCCAAACAGTGACTGTCCTACAACCCGGCAGTGGGCCAGGTACAGGTCCCGGTGGGGGATATGGTGGCGGCCATCCAGTGCCACCTTTGTTGTCAACTGCTGACGGTGCAATTACTCCTGGCGGAGGTCAAGGCGGCCCTTTCACAGTGACCATCGCTGGCGTACCAAACTCTCTTATCGCACCGGGTCCTGTCGGGGTATCTCCATCACCATCTGGTCTCCCACCCACTCATACCATTCCTATAGGCAGTTATGGTCCGAACAACCCATTCGCTACCATTACTCTCACAAATCCCGAATCAGCATCAGATGTCGGCGGCGGTTGGCCTACCAATCCTAGGACAGTCACTCTCACAGGTCCGAATAAACCGTTCACTACCATCACTCTCACCAATCCCGAGTCAACATCAGACGTTGGCGGCGGCTGGCCTGCTAGTCCTGAACCTGTTACGCTTACCATCCCCGGAGTACCTTCACCAAGCAATGGTGGTCGACCTACTGGTCCTAGTAGCCCAAATGTTCCCGGCACGGTAACGATTACAGCTCCTGCAGTCACATCGCCAGGCGATCCGTTTGGTCCCGGAGGCCCTGGAGGTTCGGGAATCCCTGGAGCATCGTTGCCTGGTGCCGGTACCGAACCTGGTGGCCAAGGTGGATCAAGTGGCGCTGGTAGTCCCAGTGATACTAAGACTCCTTGCGCGACAACCATTACCGTTCCTGCGGCATCTCCCCCAGGTGGTGCCAGTGGTCCCATCGGCCCTGGTGCACCTGGCGCTGGCCTTCAAACGACCTGGCTTGGTAGTGGTAGCGACCCAGGAGGCGCGGGTGGCCCAGGCGTTTCTAGCATTCCCGGCGTAGTGACCGTCACCGTGCCCCCAGCCACTCCACCTGGTGCCGGGCCAACCGGTCCTAAGGGCTCTGCTATTATCGTCACAGCAACTGGTACATACTCTCAAACATATACATCCTGGATTGTGCCCAACGGCCCTGGTGGTCCTTGGGGGCCTGGCATTCCGGGTGCCGAACCTACTTCTTTCCCTAGCACAGGACCCAACGGTCCTAATGGTCCTTGGGGACCCGGTACTCCTGGAGTTGAACCATCGTCGTTCCCCGATGTGGATCCCAACGGTCCTTGGGGCCCTGGTATTCCGGGTGCCGAGCCTACAGACTTTCCTGACGGCGCTGGTGGTCCTTGGATCTCCGGCGTGCCTGGTGCTGGGCCTACACCCTTTCCAGGTACGGGACCAAATGGACCTGGCGCTGAGCCCAATGGTCCCGGCGGTCCTGGTGGTCCCGGTGGTCCAGCTGTTTCTGACACGACTTGCACAACTGGCCTTGAACCTCAAACATCTCTTCCTGGCGCTGGGCCAACTGGTCCCGCGGGTCCTTGGGATTCTAGCATTCCCGGTGCCGATCCCACATCTTTCGCTGGCAGCCCAAATGGTCCCGGCAGGCCTTGGGGACCTGATATCCCTGGAGCCGAGTCAACGTACTTCCCCAACCCTGGCACTGGACCCAATGGCCCTAGTGGTCCTCGGGGTTCTGGTATTGACGGTGCCGTACCAACGTACTTTCCTAGCCCTGGTACTGGTCCCAACGGCCCTAGTGGTCCTCGAGGTTCTGGTATTACCGGTGCCGAACCAACATACTTCCCTAGCCCTGACCGTGGTCCCAATGGTCCCGGTGGCCCATGGGGTCCTGGTATTCCTGGAGCGGAGCCCATGTCTTTCCCTGGGACGGGGCCCAACGGTCCTGTTACTGAACCGAATGGTCCCGTTGGCCCTTGGGGTTCTGGTATTCCCGGTGTTGAACCAACGTACTTCTCTAACCCTGGCACTGGACCCAACGGAGCTGCTGGCCCTTGGGAGTCTGGTATTCCCGGCGTCACCCACACACCCGGCGCTAGACCTACTGGTCCCGGCGGTCCCGGCGGCCCGGCCGGTCCGGATACAACTTGCACGACTGATCCTGGCCTTAAGACATCTCTGCCGGGCAGTGGACCGAACGAACCCGGTAGTCCTGGAGTTCCAACTATACCTGGCGGCGGATCATTCCGTCCTGGCGGATCTTCGGGCTCTGTTATTCCCAGCGCTCAGCATCCACCATTACCTGGTGTTCAACCTAGCGGCCCTTTTCGTCCTTGGGTCTCTGGAATCCCAGGAGCCGAGTCTACATATGCACCTGGCACTGGGCCGGGCGGTCCTGGCTGTCCTGAAGGCCCGGGCATACCCTTCCCGACAGTCTTCTCCGTTGGAAACGGCCCCCTCGGTCCTGGAGATCCTAGCATTTCCGGCGTCATGACTGCATCTCCTTCTGGCGTTCGGCCTAATGGTCCTGGTGGGCTCCCTGGTACTTCGCCATGTCCCATTGACGAGTCTGGCTTCCCGTTCGCTGCAAGCCCATTTGCAATCACAGAGACCAACATCAGCCCTGTACCTACCATCGCTGGTCCTTGGGCTAGAGGTCCAGGCGGCAGCGAAAGCGGCATTTCTTTTCCAGTTCCCACTGCCTCCATTCCCACGAACCCATTTGGTGGCCCTGGCGGCCCTAGTGGGGGTTTCTCAGGCGGAGTCCCCGGCGGAGTCCCCGGCGGAGCCCCGTTCTCGACTTTCCCTGCTCCTATATCTGGAGGTTTCTCGACTGGCGCTGAAATTTCAACGCCGTTACCTACAATCACGCCCACTGTCCCTGTTCCTGGAGCCGTTCCGACCAATCTAGGTTCCAATCCAGGCATTCCTGAACCCTTAACTGTTAGCACAGGACCATTTGGAGGAAACCCGACCACTCCCCTTCCTGGGATTTACGGAGCGAGTCATTCAGTGCTGGCTTCATCGTTCTTACCACCAGCGGGCACCCAGGCTGGTCCATTTGGTACTTGGGGCTCACAAACTGGTCCTGGCGGTATCACCACTGGTGTACCAACTGCTCCCGGTGGAGTGACAGGCCCTGGAGGATTGCCAACGGGCCATGGCGGCCTCCCAACGGGTGCCTTGACTGGCTTTGGTGGTGTTCCTGCTGGAGTTCCGACTGGACCTGGCGGCCTGCCTTCTAGCGTACCTGGTGTTCCGGGTGTTGTTACTGATCCTCTAGGTTTGCCAACAGGCGCCGGAGGCGTACCAACGGGTGTCCTGACTGGCCTTGGCGATATACCTCCTGGCGTACCAGGTGTCCCCGGCGTCTTGACTGGTCCTCTAGGCTTCCCAACCAGCCCTGCCGGAGTATCCACTGGTGTACCTATTATTCCCGGTGTTGCGACTGCATCTGGCGGCTTACTTTCTGGTACGCTTGGTATACCTAGTGTTGCGACAACTCCTCCCAGCTTGCCGACTGTTCCTGGCGATGTCCCAACGGGCGTATTAACTGGCCCTGGCAATGTGCCTACTGGAACGCCGATCGGCCCTGGCGGCTTGCCTCCCAGCTTACCTACTGCTCCTGGCATTGCTACTGGTCCTGAAGGCTTACCAATCGGTCCTGGTGGAGTGCCTACCGGAATACTAACTGGGCCCGGAGGCATACATGGTGCACCCACTAGCCCAGGCGGCATACCGTATGGTCCACCAACTGGCCCTGGTGGCTGGCCTTCTGGTGTCGTGACCGGCCCTTCAGACCTGCTATCCGGCGTACCCCCTGTTTCTAGCGATGCGACTGGTCCTGGTGGCGTCCTGACTGGTGTGCCAGCTATTCCTGGTGTTGCGACTGGTCCCGGCGGTGTGCCAACCGATGTACCAACTATCCCTGGCGTCGCGACCAGTCCTGGAGCCGTACCAACTGATTTGCCAATTATCCCTGGTAGGGCGACAGGTTCTGGTGATTTGCCGACCGCTCCCGGAGGCCCACTCCCTGCTCCTGGGGGCAATCCCACAGGCATCCTGAGTGGCCCAGGAGGCTTGCTATCCGGTGTACCAACTGTCCCTGGCGTTGCGATTAGTCCTGGAGGTGGGTTATCTGGTATTCTGACCGGCCCTGGACCCGAGTTTCCCACAATCCTCGGGCCCCTAAGTGGCGGTTACGGAGCTGGCAACCCTACACTGCCATTCGGCCTGCCCACTATGATGCCAGGAGACACAAGCGGGCAAGGCATCCCTCCAACAATCATCCCGGGCCAGGCATCCGGGTTGACTAGCTCTATGCTTCCGGGGCCTGTGGTTACCGTGGGCAGACCAGTGCCGAGCATATTCTCCGCTGGCATCACCAGTGGTATCCCTCTTATTCCTATGCCCACAGCTACCGAGGCCGCGATCCCGACTGTGTTGACTTCTCCCGGTATCCCGACTGCTGTTCCTTCTATATCTGTGGTTCCGGAAATCCCAACGGTTGTCCCGCCTGGTGGCGCCGGTTTATCGACACCCTGTCCAGAATTGGAGAGCCTCCTTTCAGGAGCCCTCACGGGTGCCGGCTTTACCTCATTACCAACCACTTTGCCGGTCTCGCCCACAAGCAGCTGGATGACTACCGCGTCACCCCCGCTATTCGGCAGTTTGTCGGCGGGCCCTATTGAGACATCGTCCGATAGAACCGTGTCTGCAACCAAGGGATTGCCGTTGTCGAATCCTCCGCTGCCAACGTCTTCAACATTTAGCATTCCGCCACGTGTGTCACCAATCCCTCCGTTTGCAAATACATCTATCCCAGCCCCATTGCCTACCAGCAACGTGCCGTTGCCTGTTGGATGTCTGTCAATGGCCTTCTCTACGATCTCGACGATAACCTTTTCATGGTGTGCTCAGGTAGCCACTTCACACACCATTGACTCGGCAGTCACACCTGAACCTAACATGGTCGCTCATGAGGTCAATGGCGTCGGCATGGCTGATACCATCCCCGAGCCCGCTATGGCCATTCCTACATTCTCTGAGGGAGGCTATGACTTCACTGATTCTCAATCAACACTACTGCCCTCCACACTGTCCGTGGTGGTGCGCTCGGCGGGCCCAACGGCCTCCAACAGTCGTGACTCCTGGCCCACCGATTGTGGAAAGACTGCTGATATAGGAAACTTCACCTTCAATGTAAGTCCTTTGAGCATACTCGCAGTGAGCGATAGCTTGTTAACTTTGATTAGCTTGACGACCTCCCGACTTCAGCCCTTGACCGAGCTGCCGATCATAAGGATGTCCACCCTATGCCCATGCTCAGTCCCTATCACCAGTTTTGGTTCTCGCCAGGCTTCGAAGTACTTCCTCCTGTGGCACGCTCATTCCGGCCGTCTTCCGGGAAGCACATGCTTCAATTCGACCCTGTATCTGCTTCAGGGACGCCAGAATCAGGGGTGCCCTCAGGAACTGCACAGATTAGTGTCGGTCCTCAGAAGTCAATATCATGCTTCCTATTCAACTGCTATGGCGCCGACCTTGGTTGCACGTCCAATGGGCCTGACTGTGTATTCAATTTCACCGGGTTGCGGTACAACTACGAATCTGGGCAAGAAGGTCTTGCGATCTCCCAGGTCCTTCAGATTCCGGCCTGCCAAGATCCGGAAGGCTGCAGTCTGGTATCCGCCAAGGTGGCTGGCTTCGAGCGTCTCACCTCCATCCTAATCAGCATGACAGTGGTTGGCGAGGAAAGGCCATTTTTAATGGACGACTTATCCCTTGGCTGGTCTGATAATACCTGTGAGACTGCTGACTGCCGATCTACAATCCTCGACATCGTTCGAAACCGCGAGCAGGATGTCAGAAAGATGTCACTGCGAAGACGAGTTTTCGGTCTCTTCTAAGGTGGACTCACGTGTAAAGTGACGTTGGTGACGTGAAGGCGTTGAACACCACTCGATTTGCTGACGTCGAGATATTTGCTGGATTTACGGGAGAAGGCCTATTACAAAGGAGTCTATTGACTCTGTCAATGGCATAATACACGTGGTGAGAGGAGTTTGAGATGACATACATCCTGGGAATTTTGGTCGATTCAAATGCTTCGACTTATATGTACTTACAGCTAGATCGTAGAATATCGTCTTACCTGTAATCAAAATGACCATCCTAGTCTCTTCCGGGTTCTTGGACGGGGGTCACTGGCGCAATCGCCTAGCACAGCAGCCCAATTTTTACCTCGTAAAATTGATGTCCTCAAAGCCGATGTAGGCTCCGATGGGGCTTCTTCGCAGGCCCGATGCCTATCAAGTATTTGTGGGGCACTGCTCAAAATTACGCAAATACCAGTAAAATATTGCGGTATCGGCCTGCCGGAGGGCGCGAACCAAAGTTGACTCTCCAATGACCGTCGTTAACGGCCGTTGGTCTGTTCCCCTTGCCGATCCGATAGACATCTCGGTCCGGTTTTGTCTTGAGAAACGACGCTAGAGCCTTATAGCTACCTCCGGCCTCTGTCATTCACATGGGATCAAGACGACCTTGACGATTGGTAAGCCCCGGGAATACGAGCAAATGGAGGTTCTGCCACATATTCCCGGGCAATGTTCCGATCCGGTACAGTAGGTTACTCCGGCAAGGGCTACCACCCACGCATGAACTCGAGATCTATGATATACTGCAGGGACTCGATGGCGCACACAAGCACGAAAGGCGAATAACATTAAGCAGTGTTCAGGAGTTAGGTACTTGGCTCTGATAGTTGGGTGGGGCTTCTTTGAGGGTCTGGGGAAGAATAACATGTCAACTTACTGAGGCCTTTCCATTCCTAGTCACATATGCCATTTTGAGTCCATTCGGCCCCGTTCCTCAACCGGCGTATCCACTGTTGATGAGGATCGAGTCCCACATGAGGATGCAAACAACTCCGGTCTAGCGATAGTGGGCCTTTGAAGGCACCCCTGGTGGCTTAAAACGCTATTGCCCGCTTGTGTTTTCTTGTATCCTGATGCACGGTCGTTTCCCCAAGTGACTCACGGTCGAATTCATCAGATTCCTGTGTAATTATTTGTCAAGACGCAGCTTGCGTGACGCGACGGAAGCAAATTTTGCTCGTATTGACTTCTACCCTGTCGTTAACGGCTCGATTGTGGTGGATTTGTATTGCGCTGCAGAATTCCTTCTCTAAGTATTTGATGAATTCCAATCTTTGTGGCCCCGCGAAACGCGCTTCATATTAGCCAGATAATAATTCTTCTCCGAGAACCATGCCACCTTCTACTTCGCCGTGTTCAAGTGAAGGTGAACTTCCAATAGATATCGAAAAGCAGGAGCAGTCGAGTTCCAATGGACGACGTGGCGGCCCAGTGTCCGGGAAAGCTACACCGTCAGATGTCAACGGCTGCCGAGGGGGATGCGAAGATGAATGGAGCATACAACCAGAACCGAATTTCTTCAACACGGAAGTTGATGGGATGACTGGAGCGGTGAACAGAATACTGAGCAGGATATCGACCAAGTCGAGTTGGAACCCTGGACCTCCGCCGGACGGTGGCTCAAAGGCCTGGTTGACATGTGAGCTTCCCCGTATACAATGGTGAAAGGGTCCCCTATTCTGATAGCAGTGCAGGTCTCTGTGCTCATTTTGTGGTCATGGACACGTGGGGGGTTATCAATTCGTTCGGGGTCTTCCAGAGCTATTATTTGAGCCTCCTAGGCCGGCCGCCGTCGGATATCAGCTGGATCGGATCCATACAAGTGTTCTTGACCTTCTTCATCGGCACATTCACGGGCCGGTTCACAGACGCAGGGTTCTTCCGTCCGGTTCTCCTATGTGGCACCATATTTACGGCAATCGGCATATTCACCACCTCGGTCGCCACGGAGTACTGGCAGCTGCTCCTCTCTCAGGGCATATGCATGGGCATCGGCAGCGGGTGTCTGTTCTGCCCGGCCGTCTCGACTATCTCAACCTATTTCAGCAAGAAGCGGTCCCTTGCCATCGGCATATCGGCCAGCGGGTCCGCCACCGGCGGCCTCATATTTCCCGCGATGGCGAGGCAGTTGTTGCCCACCGTCGGGTTCGGCTGGGCGGTGCGGGCGATCGGCTTCGTGCAACTGACCACGCTGCTCTTCGCCAACGTCTTCATGAAGTCCAGACTGCCGCCGCGGCGGGCAGGGAGTCTCGTAGAATGGGGCGCATTCAGAGAACTAGAGTATACGTTTTATGCCGTAGGAATGTTTTTCGTAGGTTACTACCCCCCTTTTTACCATAGCTTGGCAGCCTGCTCCACACCCGTCAATTCTCCGCATCCAACTCTCACCTCCCAGATGCGATACCAGACACGGGAGCTCTTGCTTACTGCAGATATGTTCAGAACTTCCTAGGGCTGTACTTCGCCTTCTACTACATCTCAGCATTCAGCCGGACGATGATCACGCCGCAGCTGTCGTACACGGACTCGCTGAACCTGCTGCTGGTTCTCAACGGCGTCGGGGCCGCCGGCCGCCTGCTGCCCAACTTCTTCGCCGACCGCATCGGCCCGCTCAACCTGCTGGCGCCCTCATGCCTGCTCAGCAGCGTCTGCCTGCTGGCCTGGATCGCCGTGCGCACGCCCGCGGGTCTCTACGCCTGGGTCATCTTCTTCGGCATCTTTGGCGGCGCCATCCAGAGTCTCTTCCCCGCAGGCCTCAGCAGTCTGACGACGGACTTGCGGAAACAGGGTAAGAATTTCTCTCTGCATAAACGATGTCGTCTCCGGCGTCTCAGTTCCCCCAAGATTCATCCCTCCAGGCTTGGGAGACAGCCGCAATACCCATACTGACTCCACTCGATGCAGGGACGCGCATGGGCATGGTGTTCACGATCGTCAGCTTCGCCGTGCTGACGGGTAACCCGATTGCGGGCGCGCTGATCTCGGCCATGAACGGAAGCTACCTCGGCGCGCAAGTGTTCACGGGCGTGAGCATGCTGGTCGGCATGAGCTTCATACTCGGCGCGAGATTGGCGAGGATGAGGAGGACGGGCGCGGGGTGGAGTGTCAAGATTTAAGTTACGGGGAGGGTTTCAGTAGGAGGGCGCTACTGGTTGACAACAGTCACAGCGGTCTGCTGCTCCCTTCCCCGGGAGGGAAGGAAAGGTTGAGGGGAGCAAACTGATTGTGGTATTGCGTGATAAAATGTGCATACACTGGCGTTACATGTGTTCGAGCAGAATTCCGGCCATGAGGACTAGACCGCTCTGTAATTATATCCAACAACCAGAATATGGATATCGATAATAGATGGGCGACTGATTAACGATTAATCCATTAATAAGCGAAAAATGCTAGAGATCGTCTTACGTAATACACAAAAAGGGGCAAACGGGGCGGGGTGCCAAGATGTGGCGAATAGGGGCTCGATACTGAGTGTAAGAAGTCGTCTGGCGCAGGTGTGCCTGTCTCGAGCCCGACCCTGTCGCCCCAGCTCCAAACTACTAGTGCTTCATAGTGCAATAGATGCATAGCTCTCTACCAGTTCAACCTCATCATACACGGCGATGCAACTCCAGGCTTCAGTTCAGACGCTATCATGTTTACTTGATATCGTCATTACCATATGATTTTTGCCTGTACACAGGCAGCGCAGTCAGATTCGCCCTCAGAAAGACGTAAAACGGTCTCTTATTCATCCTTATAGAATGAAAAATAGGGGCATAATACAGACTGATATAGTAGCTCTAAAGCCAATGTCTAAATCCAACAGGATTGGAACGGTTATTAACATGGACGCATAATTCGTAAAGCAGAAGGCGGGGAGAGTCCTATAGTCGCGAAGGGGATCAACGTATCCATAAACCACACGGGCTTGATCTAAGCCGACAACGTACTGTATGCCTGCTCTACTCCGCTCGCTGACCCGAATATCCACCTCGTCAAAAGGGCTGGGGATGACCTTGTTCTGCAAAGCAGAGATAAAAAGACTTTGCTCTGTGGCATAAAGCGGATGACCTACCTATTTCTACATGGAGCCGAGTATTTGTTGTTCATATGCAATATTTTGGCTAGGATATCGCGTGTTTTACACGCTTTATGCGTAAATTACGCACAAGTCTACATATATTCATTAGGACAGGCAAGCTTTCGGCCCGACCGGGCAGTGCATCGGCGGGTGCCGGTATGGCCCTGGTGGTACCTGTGGTGCTGGATAAAGCATCGCTGTGGTGGGCGGAACAGCCCAAAGAGCGGATCCGAGAGATGATCACCGCGTACAGCGAAGGAACCGTGACAGAGGCCGGCGCTCAGTATCTAAGCACGCCAAGCCACGGTGCCTTTTACCGGGTACTCCCGGCTACCCAGACCCAACACTGCACCTCGTGCCGTGAGGGTGCGATATGCACCGGTACCACGCGGCCTTCCTGGGAACCCCCGCGCCTACGGCATATCCGAGACTTGCTGCAACCGGCATTGGAACATGGACTGCAACGTCCATGTTTATCAGCTTTCCTTGATGTGGGGGCATTTCGAAGGCCTTGCTAAAATAGACAGGATAGTGAGCGTTTTTTTGAGGTAAGTCTAGCTGTCTATCTAGGTGGCAGAGAGGCCCTATATATACATAACACTGGCAGGAGCCATGTCACTGTACTTATCCGCAAGACCTTGACCATTACTTCAACACTCCCGCTTTAGGTCATGCAATGTATTAGTACATGCTTCCGCAGTTTTCTATGCTTCTGCGGCTTCCGGACCGTCTGCTCGATTAACTTTTGACTCCCGCGGCTTCGTCAGTCCTGAATCAGCTCCCGCTGCTTCGTCAGTCCTGAATTATCCCCCTGCTAAGTTAACCTAGTTAGCCGACGCCCCGGTCCGGCTCTGCTTATTCGGTCCGGGTTATAACAACGTGGTTACGGTCCAACTTTCCTTACGCGTGATTGCCGCCGGGTGCTAGCTTTAGGCCGAAGGCCTTGCGAAACTTTGAGAACGGCTTTCGTGCGAGTGGCTTGGTTAGGCCGTCTGTTACCATGTCCTTTATCCGGACATACTTTAGCTGGACTGTTCTTTCTATTACCTTCTTTTTAATAAAGTGTTACTGGATATCGATATGCTTGGAACGACTGTAATTGCCTGGATTCTTCGCTAGTGCGATCGCGCCTTAGTTATTACAGTAGATAATAATTGCATTAGGCTTAATCCTAACTATAGCATTTTTGCCTTCCCCCCCGAAATCCGTATTAAGTTCGTTAAAAAGGCGCTATAATTAAATAACTTTTTTCGTGGCCTAGGTTTATCCGACGTATTTAGCTTCGTAAGATGACAATATTGTACTGGCTTGTCGTTTAGATAACCAGCTGATCGTTCCGTTGCCTAGGTTAAAAACGTAGCCCGAGGTTAACCTTCGGGTATTCGGGTTACTTGCCTAATTAACGTCGCTGAAGCCGGTTAAAAAGTTTAATTCCTTTTTAAAAATTAAGTATAGCTTTTTTGTTCCTTAAATGTAACGGAAAATCCGTTTTATTGCGGCCTTATATTGCGGTATAGGGTTAAATAGGTACCTGCTTACGTATAATACTACGTAAGTAAGGTTTGGTTTGGTCCTTATTATCAAATACATTAAAAAGCTTATTATTAATTGATAACGGTATTTATTATTTTTTAAGCAAATCTAATCGTTCTTTCCTTTTTCCAATCTCGTCGTCGTCATCGGGGTATTAGTTTTTTTGCAGTTTTCTATTTGGTATAACGCAAGTATTTTTTCGATATATTCCTATTAGTTTAAATAAATAATTCGATTTGGCCGGTTCTTCCGAATGCGAATGCTTAAGTAATATTGGCAAAGTTTAAGGTTTGTTATTTGGAATTACTTATTTAATGCTGTTTTAATATTATTAATCGCCTTTTTATTTTTGCCGATTAGCAGTAAATTATTAATATAAACCGCAATATAAATCCCTATCTTTTTGTTAACGAAAACCTTACTATTTATATTAATTAAGGTAAAGCCAAGCTTTGTTAAGTACTTAGTTATCGTTTTGAACTATATTTTTAATACCTGCTTTAAACCATATAACGCCTTTTTTAGCTTGCATACTTTGCCCGTGCCATCGTCGAATTCCTTTGGCTGTTTAAGGTATATCTTTTCCTTTATTATACCATAAAAGAAAACAGTTTTAACGTTTATTTGCTTAATTTTTAAGTCGTATGCCGCCGTTATAACGAATAACGCCTTGTAACTTATTGGTTTCACTACTAAAACGAAGGTTTCGAAATAATTTATATTTTCAATTTATTCGAAGCTTCGGATTATATATCGTATCTTATATTACGTAATTTCGTTATTAAGCCCCCTTTTTAGCTTAAAAACTTATTTATTACGTAAGATATTTATCCCCTTTTTCGGTTTTACTAACGTTTATATGTTGTTATTTATCAGGGATTTATGTTCGACCTTTATCGCTTTTTATTACTTGTTCCAGAAATAATTTCGCCTTGCTTTATTAAATGTTTATAGCTTTATGTCGGTGTTTGCTGTTTTGGCATTTGCTGTTAGTACTAAAGACGAATAAAGCATTAATACATAATTATTTTTATATAATACCCGATTCCGAAGCGAATACCGAAGTTCAAAACGTTTTAGGACTTGATTGTTAAGGCTGAAATCGGATATAAGCTGTCTGGTATTGCCTATAGGGATTTGTAGCGGTAAAATCTGTGCGTTTAAATTATTGGCTTAGCTTTTAATAATAATGCCTTGGCGTTATCGTTTGGTTAGTGGAAAGTGCGCAAGGTTGCTCCCGTCGTATAGCGACGTTTGTATAGCTTTGGAGATCATTTCCGGTCTGGCCTCTTTCTTGTTGTTAAAGTGTACGTTTTGGGCTAACGCCTTAATGATTTTTCCGGCAGGTATTAGGATCCTGTAGGTCGAGTTGCCGCTGTAACCGAGGAATATGCCTTTATCTGCTTTCTGGTCTAACTTTTTCCGTTTCGTAAAGGGAAGGAGATACCATACTTTAATACCTAACGTCCTGACATATGCTATATTAGGCTCCTGACCGTAGACCATCTGGAAAAGGGTAACGTCGAGTGCACTATGGGGGCTTCGGTTACGTAAATAGTTAACTATTTTTAGTGCTTCGGGTTATTGATTTAAGGGTATGTTTCCCCTTATTATCGTA
Organism: Monosporascus sp. mg162; assembly: GCA_004155945.1. Classification (NCBI taxonomy): domain Eukaryota; kingdom Fungi; phylum Ascomycota; class Sordariomycetes; order Xylariales; genus Monosporascus; species Monosporascus sp. mg162. The sequence continues at coordinate 57,721 of QJNY01000282.1, forward strand.
AGCAATAGCTTGTTTCGAATAGTAATGTTAAAACTTTTAGCGATACCGTTGCTTTTATGTTGCTTTGTATTAGTAATCTGTAAGGTAATGCCATGTCGTAATGCCCACTTTTTGGCATTTTTGGAAATAAATTTTCCATTTTTGTTTACATAAAGTATTTGGCATTTGCAACCCTGTTTTTCTTGCTTTTTAAGGTATTTGACGAATTATTTAATATAAGGTTATACTTTTTGTTTGTTTTTTATCGGGTGGACCGTATTAAGACGATTATGGCCGTTTATTATAATAAGCCAGTATTTTTTCCCTTTTGCGCCAGTAATATGAAAAGGTCCGTAAACGTCCAGGTAAATAACGTTACCAGTATATTGTTCTTTATTTAATATGCCTTTATGCTATCCTTTTTTTATGCGGCTTTTAATATAGGCTTTGCAGGTGCAGTAATTCTGAGCTTCGTTTATCCCTTATATTATGTGTTCGAATTTTATTAATAATATTTCGCTTAGGTAACCCATTTTTTCGTGCCAGATCTTTATTTTAGGGCTGACTGTATATGTTAATAGGGCCGGTATTGCTGCTTGAGGCGTTTTTAGGGCAAATAAGTTACCGAATCGAATTGCTTAAATTTTGAAGGCATTCGTTTTTGGGTTAATATTCGGATTAGTTACTGGAATAGCGTTTAGGTTAGTAATTAAATTACTTATCTTGCCGTAGGCGGTATGTATTAATGTGGAATTTCGTTTCTGGTGTCGGATTGGTATTGTGATTTCGTACAGGTTTCGTTCTAGTATTATCTTTGCCCTTTTGTTTAGCAGTTGTGTTATTGATATCAGGTTGATTTTTAGTTTTGAAGCATAAAGGATATCTTTAAATTTGATCCATGACGTGCCAGTAAAGGTTACGCATTTTTTGCTAACTGTGCCTTATCTTAAAACTGGGATTTTGATACTTCCGATATTTTCCATAGTGAAGTTATCTGATAGGGGTATAGGGGTAAAGTTAATAAATTTATTACGGTTAAATATAGCGTATTATGTATATCCTAAGTTTAATACTTAAACTTTTTGTAAAAAGCAAGATGGGTTTATTGTTTTGACTATTAGTGGGAAAAGTACTTAAAGTACTGGAGATACTGGTAGTGCTTTTAGATGCTGGGGATATTGGTAATATTGTTGTTTTTGTTTCTGATCGTTAATAAAACCTTTTTATTTTTTCCTTCCGTCTTTTTTTTCTTTTTGCCCTTTTTATCCTTCCGAAAATAAGGATATAACTTTTAGCATTTGTCCTTGGTATGTTACCGCTTTTTACAATGACTGCAGATTGGGATACGTATTATAATAAAATCTTGTCCCTTTATTGGAGTTTCGGTAGTTATCCGTTTGTAGCTTGCGCCTTGGCGGGATTTTGCTATTATGGCAGGTACGTTGTTACCTGCTGATTTGTTCCCCTTTATACGGAACTTTTGGGCCTTTATTATGCGAATAACGTTAATTAGTTTAGGCAGCGCGTCGGTATGTAAGGTCCAGAACATTTGTGCTTAAGCTTTATATTTTTCCCCTAACTTACGAACGAAATGGACGGTAAGATGGCTGGCAGGGAGCTTATGTTCCGGTCTTACACGTGCGAAACCTTTTTGGATATCCATAATTTCTTGCCCAAATTTTCGGACGCTGTCGTGATTGTCGAGGTTGGCCGCATGCCATTTGTCGGCCAGCTGTAGAAGCGATAAGATCCCTTCCTGTTCAAATTCCTTCTTGGCCCAGGTAAATGTTACAAGAACAGGGGTTCTTGTCTGAAAGAAGCCAAGTTCTTGGAGGTTAGCGCGGATACGGCTAAACCTCGGACCTGGAATGGCTTGGCTTTTGATATTAATTTAATGGATCTAAGTAATCTGGGTAGATTATTTAAATTATATAGATTTACGACATACTTACTATAAAATAAAAAGATATATAATAAATTAAATTTTTATGTAAATAATACTTATTTAGTTTCGCTTTTTAGCTATTAATTTAAGCCTTTAATTAAAGGTACCGTTTTTCGATTAAGGGAAAAGTCCGTAAACTTTTTTAACGAATAAATTATTAAATTATTTTTTGCATTATTATTACTTGCAAATTAAAATTTTATTTCGGATATTGCTTATATTTTTAAGTAAATGTATAATAGGTTCGTTACATTTTAATAGCTTTTTAATTAATAGCCGATAAATAATTTAAAGTTTAATTAAGTATAAATTTTCCTAAACGTAATAAAAACGATATTATAGGACGACGTTTAAACGATAAATAACATATTTGATTACCGTTATTAATTAATAAAAAATTAGTAATTAAATTAAACGATTTATTATTTATTAAAGAAATTTTTTCCTTAATTAATAATATAGCATTTTTTTTTATCCGATTTTAAGGAAAACCTTTTTTTTTTAACCTTAGCAATAATTCCTTTCCGCAAAGGAAATTATTAAAATTCAGGATTTAAAGGTTAAGGAAAAAAAAGAAAAGCAGCTAAAGGAATAAAAGGGCAAAAAAGAAAAGCTTACCGTCGACGAAAAACTGGATATCTTGGTAACGGAACTTTATGCATTACGATAAGAAAATGTTAAATTTACCCGATAGTTACGAATTAAAAAAAAGATTTCGATATTTCCTTTATTTGGTATAAACCAAATTTGCGAAAGCATAATTCCCTTTTTTAATTACCATAAAATGCCGAAAGTTAAAGGTTATAAATTAATCTTTTTAAAGCTTTATAATAAAATTATAAATATAAAAGGATTTTTGGTTTAAGTTAAACTTTACCTTAAGTTTTACGAAAATTTTTTAACGGAAAATTACCAAAAAGTAATAATTATTTTTTAGTTACTTGTAAGAAAATTTTTTTTATAATTTAAGCTTATTATAAACGATTATTTTGTAAATTATTTTAATTAATTTTCCGACTTAATTAATTATGTTTTCGGTAATTATAAATATTTTAAAGAAAAAATGCAAGTTTTATTTGGAAATTCCGATAAAAAATAATATACGGTCGAACAATTACATTTTTTTTAATAAACCAAGTTAATAACCGAATATACAATTAAGTTTAATCGCTTTATATTAATCTTTAATTTCTTAAAAAACGTATTATTTTATCTTTTTTATAACGGCTTAAAATCGTAGGTTAAAGATAAAATATATAAAATATTTAAAATTAACTTTTTTCAAAATTATATTAATAAAATTATTATTGCCGATCGACGTATTTTTAAAAAGTATTTAAAAAAGAAAAGATTAAATAAAAAAAAAAATAACTAAAACTTAAATAATAAGCTTTAAAAGGATAAAATTAAAAGTAAATCCCAGAAAAAAATAAATATTGCTTTAAAAAATCTTAAAAAAAATAAGTTAAATATTAAATATTTTAACTATAATAAGAAAAGTTATTATAAAAGCGAATATCGTTTTTTAATAAAAAGGGATTCCAGGAAAAAAGGGATTTTTTAATCTTAAAAAAAGGTTAAAATAATTAAATAAAAATTAAATAACGAAAATAAAAAAAAAAGAAAATTAATTTTATTTTTTTCTAATAAAAATTTATTATTGCAATTATATATTACGAACAAAATAACAACCTAAAGTACGAACGTTACCCGATTTGTTAAAATCGAATAATTAAAGTTTGCAAATATTATTTAAAATAAAAAATTTTCAAAATAATTATAAGGTTAAAATATATTTGTTATTTAAATAAATAACGGTGCAAAATATACGATAAATATAATTAGTTACGCCTTAATACGGTAATATACGATTTAACCTTTTTAAAAGTTAATAAAGCTTTCGAAATTAAAAAATTAATTCGTTTAAGTATAACAAATTTGAAATCGGTTTATAATTATGATTTATTCCATTTTTTTGTATATTACGACGATAATTATTTAATTTATTTTTACGTTAAAGAAAATAATAATTATTAGCCCGGATGGAATAAAAAAATGTTTACCGAATCCGACGATAAATATAAATATATCGAAATTCTTAAATAACCGGAATACTCCCGATTTTATTACCTTTACCCCGAATCAGCTTAAAGCCGAAAGGCTATTACTTAAGGATACTTATGTTACGTTTTTATATTTTATATAATATACGAAATTTTGGATATAAAAGTTAACTTTTCGGAAATTTTACTTTTAAAATTAAAATTTTTTTAAATATCGGAAATAAAAGTTTTAAAATTAGTTTGCCGGATTAACAAAAGAAAATAATTTATTTGTATAAATAATAAATATTTTAAATACGTAATTAAAAAAACCCGAAAATAAAAATGTTTTTTAATTAATAAAATTAATAAGTTAAAAAATTACGTAAGCTTTCGAAATTAAAATATCGAAAAATTTTAATTTATAAAACCTTATATAAAGTAAAAATTAAATAACGTAATTATGTTAAAATTTTTTTTTAATACGGTAATAAAATATTTAAAGTTATAATTAATTTAAAAGTAAAAGGAAATTTTATTTTATTATTAATTATAAAAAAGTATCGGATTTTTTAAAGGTATAAATTAAAATTATATAAATTATTTACAATCGATAGAAACTTATTTAAATATAAAAATAAACGAATTTTTAAAGAAACGAAAAAACTTTTAATATAAATTTAAAAATATTTAAAAAAAGTTATTCTGGATATCGCCGACATTTCAAGATATAATATTATCCTTAAAATGTTATAATTTTATTTTAGTAATTCCCGTATTAATTAAAAAACTTAAAAATTTTCCTAAAATTAATTAAAAAATCCTTTAAAAAAGGAATTTCGAAAAATTTGTTATTTAATTAAAAAAATTAAAATTATAAACTTAATAATTAAAATATCCTTTAAATATTAAAGGTTTAAAAAATTATTTAAAAAACGAACTTAAAAGAAATTATCCGATTATAATTAATAAAATTATAGGATTTTTATTAAGGAAAAATATTATCCAAAATTTTATTAAATTTATTATATAAATCCAGAAAAAGTTAAAACTTTATAAAAAAGTTTATAACGAAATTTCGAACGCGGATATATTTAAAAATTTAAATTTCCCGTAAAATATCCCGTTATAATAATATTAAAAATAAAAAATAAAAAGATCCGAATTAATAAAAATAAAAACTTTATATACCGAAAAATTTACGATTACCGATAATTAAACGATATTATTATTAAAAATAAATACCTTTTTATTTTTATGGATATTATAAAGGAAAATATTAATAAAGTTAAATAATTTACGGTATTAAATTTACCGGACGGTTATTACTTAATTCGAATAATTAAAAACGAAAAATAAAAAACCGTTTTTAAAATAATTTATGGATTTTATAAATATAAAATAATATTTTAAAAACTTATTAATATTTTTACCAGTTTTTAATATATGTTAATAATTATTTTACGAAAATTTTTCGATAAATTCGTATTTATTTATTTAAACGATATTTTTATTTATTTTAAAACTTTAAAGAAATATAAAAAGTATATTATTTAAATATTAAAAATATTTAAAAAAATAAATTTGTTAATTAATATCGAAAAAAACGTATAATATATTTAAAAATTAAATTTTTTAAGCTTTATTATTATTTTAAAATAAATTTAAATTTAAAACTTTAAAATAAAAATAATTAAAAATTGGCCGATTTCCGATAAAGCGACCGTTACCGACGTCCGTTAATTTTTAAAATTTACGGATTACATACGTAATTTAATTAAAGATTTCGGAAAAATCGTTAAACTTTTAACAAACTTTATTACTAAAAAATATATTAAAAAAGAATTCGGATTTTTAAAAGAAGTTAAAAAAATAATATAAATATTTAAAAATTAAATTATTAACGCTTTTATTATAAAATTACTTAATTATAATAAAAAAAAACGGTTAAAAACCGATATATTAAATAAAGCTTTAAAAATAATTTTAAAATAATAAAAAAATAACGGAAAATAATATTTAATTATTTATTATTTTAAAACTTTAAAGGATGTAAAATTATAATACCCTATCTACGACAAAAAATTATTAATAATTATTATAATATTTAAAAAATAAAAATTTTATTTTAATAAAACCAAAAAACCTTTTAATATTTATTCCGATTATAAAAACTTTATTTATTTTATAACGACTTAAAACTTTAATAAACGATACGAAAATTAAATAATTTTTTTATTTAAATTTAATTTTAAAATTTATTATATTAAAAATAAGGAAAATATTTAAACGAATATTTTAAATGGAAAAAAAAATTACGATATTAAAGTTTTTAAACGACGTATATAAATATTATAACTTATAAAAAAAGGTATTTTATAATTATGTAAAATATTAAAAAAAAAAATTTTTAAATTTTTAGCTTAATTTAAAAATTTTTATAATTTTAATAAGTAAAAAAAAATTAAATAATTAAAAAGATAATTTAAAAATTAATTATTATATTACGGAAAAATTTATATCTTATAAAAAAAACAAAAATAATTTGTTAAAAAATTTTATAAAAATCCGTTATATAAATATTAAGAAATTTTTAAAATAATTAAATAATTTTAAAAAAAATATAACTTTCCGGAACTTAAAAAAACTGTCGAACAAATAATTAAAAACTATAACGTTTATAATAAGGCCAAAATAATTTGCCATAAACTGTACGGATTATTATAATTTACCGAAATTCCAAATAAAACGTAAAATATTATAATTTGGAATTTTATTACCGGTTTACCTTTATTTAAAAATCCCGTTACCGGAATTTAATACGACGGAATATAGGTAATCGTCGATAAACTTATTAAATATAAATATTTTTTACTTTTTAAAGGAAATACGATAACAAAATAATTAACTTACGTATTTATAAAATATTATTTCGATAAATATAAAATTCTGGAAAAAATTATTTTAAATAAAAATAAATTATTTATTTCCAAATTTAATATTAACTTTTTTAAATAAATTAATACCAAATTTAAATTTTTTATAATATATTACCTTTAAACCGATAAATAAATAAAACAATTAACTTAAATATTAAAATAATATTTAAAAAGTTATATTAATTATTAGCAAAATAATTAAATAAAATTATTTTTATTAGCATAAATAATTTATAATATATTTATTAATAAAAATATAAGTATTTTTTTTTATATAGCCGTATACGGACAAAACGTAAAAATTTAACGATTAAAATAATTATTTAATAAAGCTCCGAAAATTACTTTAATAACCTTTAAAATAAAAACGATAATATTTAAAATTAAAATTATTTAAATTCGTTTTAAAATTAAATTGCAATTTTTTTAACGATAAATAACTTAATATTATAATAGGAAAAAAATTAAAGGATTAATTTTATTAAAAGGAAATAAAGTTTATCTATTACGTTAAAAACAAAACGTAACTTTAAATATTTTACAAATTAAAATTAAAAAACTTAATAATAAATTTAATTTTAAAAAGTTTAATCCGTTTAAAATCGACGAAATCATTTTTAGGATTAATTATCGATTATCGCTATTTAATATAATAAAGATATACCTTATTTTTTATATTTCCCTATTAAAATCAGTACCTAATAACGTTCCGTTAGAAATAAACTTAAAAATCGAAGAAAATACCGACGAATACGAAATCGAAAAAATATTAAATTTAAAAGTGGTTAACGATAAAATCCAGTACTTAATTAAATAAAAGAATTACTTACCTAAAGATAACATTTGGGAATTTCTTAAACATTTAACGAATACGAAAAACCTAATTAAAACGTTTTACCGCTAAAATCTTAACCGACCGTTTTTAACGCGGCCAAGGTCGTAAGCGATAACGGTCCAACCCCTAAATTTAAACCTTCGGCGCCCCAGTCGAAAAAAGCGGACGCCTTTATGTTAGCATTAATTTTAAAAGCAAACCGCGCTTGCTTTTTTTCCATGCGACGTTGCTCCTTTTCCAATTTCTTTTACTTTTTTAATTAATCTAATTCGTAATTTTCCTTTAATATAACAAAGGCCTTTTTTTTAAAAATATTTTGTTAAAAACGTAAACGTTTTAACCGGTTAACGAGTTCTTTTATTTTTTCCTCGGCAAACTTTTAGTAAATTATTAAAGCGTTTTTTATTTTACGTTATTTTTTTTATAAACGATTTTATTCCTTTTTTATTTTCGTTAAGAAGTTTATATTTAATACGTTATAAGCTAAGCGCTGGCGACGGGTATAATAATTATAACTCGAAATATCGATTATAAAAAAATATTCGAATTTTCCGAAATAAACGTAATTAAAACAGGAAACAATTTTGGAACCAAATTTTTCGATATAATTTGCGCGGTTATCGTAAATTTTACGCTGGTTTAAACGAGATTTTTTTTTTCTTTTTAAATACGGCCTGTTATAATAAAATTAGCTAAAAAATCTTTGTACTTTTTCCAACTATTAAAAAGGTTACTTACGGTTTTTATTTTTAAGATAAAGATCCTTAGAAAAGGGAAATAGTATTATAAGAACAAAAGTTTTTGTTTAAAAAAAGCTAAGTTTTTAAAAGTTAACGCGGATACGGCTAAACCTTGGACCTGGAATAGCTTAATTTTTGACATTAATTTAATAAATTTAAGTAATTTAGGTAAATTATTTAAATTACATAAATTTACGATATACTTATTATAAAATGAAAGGATATATAATGGACTAAACTTTTATATAAATAACATTTACTTAATTTCGTTCTTTAGCTATTAATCTAAGCTTTCAATCAAAGGCACCGTTTTCCGATTAAGGGAAAAGTCCGCAAATCTCTTTAACGAACAGATTACTGAATCATTTCTCGCACTATTGTTACCTGCAAATCAAGACCCCATTTCGGATACTGCTCATACCTCCAGGTGGATGTATGACAGGTTCGTTACAGTAAATAGCTTTGCCACCGTGTTTTCTGCTTTAACAGTTTGTTCGATAAATTCGTTTAGACTGTTCTGAAGTAGCATAACAGCTTTGCGTTAAGATATTAGCCACTGTGGCTGTAGTGGCTGGGGTATCTTGTCGATGGTGTCAAAGGCTTCCCCCGGCATAAATTCGTGACTATTGTAGGCCTCGATGATCATTATCATATATTTTCTCCATTTCGGGTAATTTTTGCGGCTCGATAGTTTCGGCAGGGATTTTAGTTTGACTGCGGTTAAAGTAATCTCGGGGATGCCGTTACCATTTATATTGATATTACGTCGTAAGGTTATGTTTGCTGTTGGTAATTTATTAAGAGATTGCAGTAAAAAACGAAGAAATTAAGATTGGAAAGGTTAAAATTGCGGTTAAAGGGTTGTAAAATTAAGAGGTGTTTTAACCGTCGGTGTATCGGTCTGAACGTCGTTTAAAGAGTTAAATTAGGGCTTTTTTCCGTTACTTGGCGTAATAACTTTAGCCCCGAATAGGTTTCGCTCGTTTACTGGTATAAGGATCGTAAGATTGTCGAAATTTAGCTATTGTTCGGTTATATATTCGGGAATAAAACTTCTATTATTATTGGCATTTTTTGCCCATGGATTTCCGTATTGCCAAAGTTGTTTAATAGTGTTAATGGTATAAGGGTAATGCTTAACTGTAAAAGATTGCTATTAAGATACTTTTCGAATTGGTCGCCCGAAGTTAATATAGTTCCCGTCGGTTATAATATTGATCGGTTTATAAACTGCTGTTAATAATTAGCAAGTAAAAGGTAAGATTATAATAATTTCGCTAAAGGTAACGTTTAAATAATGGCTGTAAGCTCGGACCGATATATTATCCGATTAAATCCCTTTTTAATCTCGTTAGCTTATTAAACCATGGTGTACTATATTTAGCTATGAACAGTTTCTTGAGCGCGAATCCGGGCTTATAACCTGCTAAAATAGATAGGATAATAAGCGTTTTTTTGAGGTAAGTCTAGCTGTCTATCTAGGTGGCAGAAAGGCCCTATATATACACAACACTGGCAGGAGCCATGTCACTGTACTTATCCGCAAGACCTTGACCATTACTTCAACAGGCCTTAGTAAGAACCGCGAGATTTGGCGCGAACAAAAAGCAAGTTAAACGTCACCGTCCGAAACGCCTACGGTGGCTGACCAAAGGATGCAGCTCAAGAACCCGACTTTAACCGAACGTACGTTCGTGCCGTTGGACCCTACCGGACTTCCTCTGCGGCCGTAGTAAATCGATCCGATTTCCGCGTCGGTAGCCAAGAAGTACCATAGCAAACAAATGTGTTCGGGTTATACTTACCGACGGCCCATGGACCAACGGCGCGATTTCGACGAGGATCGTCGAAATATGGCTATTAATACGATGGCGTGCAACTTTGCGTTTCTGGACATGACGGAGGGATACTTTGTAATGGACCGCTTATACATCGTCCACCGCATAGGACACTTCAATATCTACTTCCAAGCTTGTTTCGTCCGTAACGGGCAGGATAGACGCCTGAGAACTCGGTAACGACAAGCCTCTGTAGGTATGTAATGAATCTTAGTCAGACAAGGTGTGTTTATGAATGAGGAAGAGTGGCCGATACCGGATCACCGTAAAGAGCTAAGGGGTAAGGGGAGTTGAATGAAGGGCTATGCTAACTAGCTAAATAGCAATATTGGGAGGTTTCCCCAGAACGCCACCGTTGCGCCGGTTTTTAACAAATTTGTCGGTAACTTGCTGGAAGGAAGCCCTGGTGCCGCCCTCCCGGATTGCAACGAGGCCCTGTAGCACCCGACCACCGCTTAGACACTCAACCTCCGACGATACGTAGAATATAACCCCGACAGGACACATTAAGTAAAGGCAGATCACGCCACATACTTCATGACCAACGTCATCTCGTTTAACAAAGAGAAGGACAGCGTATGTGGTCTCGTGGAGGCGCTGGAGGAGGCCGTCGTATATCAAGTCTTCGAAATCCTTAACTATATAACTGGTGCGTGGAAGAATGGCCACCAGGCTAAGGAAGCGGCCTGGACTTTTATATAAGTCTGAAACCACCACGGCTTCATACAGCACCGCTTGGTAAATGACTATCACCAAACTAACTCATTTAACGATAACTTAATCCGTGGCAATGAAAATAGGCATAATAAGGATTAAGGGAAAGTAAGAGTTAAGCTTAAGATTATCCGAGGTTGTAAAACAGAAACGCTTCTCACGATTCTAGCGATCAACTTCAGTCCACAGTTCTAGACAGACGGCTCCGGGCAAGATGCCCGAACAGATGTACGCAGGCCACTATAGCGTTTTTACCAATAAGGGCCACTTTTGCAGTTCACGTTCCAAAGTCCGAAAGCTCTAGGAGTCTCTGGCGTTACGCTGCGCGCTCCGCCCTTAAGCATCCTTAATATTTTGAGGTACGAAATACGTAGATTACAACGCCATGTTAAATAGTAATATCATAGCTACATAAAAAGATAAAGAGTCCCAGTATTATAAGCAGAGGTATCTAAAGAGTACTAGAAGCACCAGTAGCAACCTTTCAATAGTATATAAACGCCATCCAGGTCCCCCTCAATGAAGTTATGTAATTAACATATATGTTTACTATGCTGCCGAAGTATAAAGTCACGTTAAATCATTTTTGTCACAGAAAACGCCCCTCTTAGGGCTTTAAGGATTATCTAGAGCAAACTTCTTCCTCTTCCGAAGCCCTATATATTAGAAAATCGCCCACACCAAGCGGGATCAACGTTTTTTAGGTTCCTAGTTTTAATGTAACCCTCAAGCGCTGTGCAGCTGCTCCCTAGTAAGTGTCACAATTTTGGATTTCTCAACACCTTTCTCGCGCAGCAGCCTGACGACCGCCTCGCGCTTATTCCTTGCTGCCCATGATAGCGGCGTCCGGCCAGAGCTATCTCCAGATTCCAGCTCAGCGCCCTTCTCGAGCAACAGCCTAACGACCGCCTCGTGCCCGTTCTCTACTGCCCACAATAGCGGCGTCCGGCCAGAGCTATCTCCAGATTCCAGCTCAGCGCCCTTTTCGAGCAGCAGCGTGACGGCTGCCTCGTGCCCATTCTTTACTGCCCACAATAGCGGCGTCCGGAGAGTGCCATCCGTGAAGTTGGTATCGTGCTCGCCCGATGCAAGGAAAAAAGCAAGGACTACCTCATCGCCTTGCTCTGCGAGATATGAGAGAATCCCTCTTCGTCGTGAGAAATTAAAGTCACGTCCAAAGCCGGTCCGTTTGCCTCCATCGTGGTAATATTGTTCACATAGGCTCTAGGGTACCCGGGTTTTAGTAGCCATACGCACAAGGCGCACAGTACCGGTACGCTTACCTTTACTTTCTTATTTTTCCTATTGAGACGTACCAAGATCCAAATGCGGAAATCGGTTTTAAGGGAACGGGATTTTGGACACAATAACCCTCTCACTCCGTTCACAAGCTTACTACGTCACGAGGGCATTTTTTCGAACCAGGCCTCTCGCAGTTTGGCGCATGATCTCTTTGACATGCGTGAACTTCCAACATCCACTCTAACCACTTTGATCTGTAGGATCTTACCGCTGACCGGCTTTATGATGTCGATCGATGTTTGGGAACGTCACTTCGCAGTCTCCCTCGCCACTGTGCGGGAGCTTGCGATGTTGGCGGCCCTGGCCCTGCTGTACTTGGTTTGGCGGAATACGAAGCTAAGTGACAACGGCTCCCATATCCTTCCCAACCTCCCGGTGAGCCCATCATCGGAAACATGAGGCAGATCGTAAAAGAATCAAAGAAGAGCCAGTAGCATCCCCCAATGCAGAGGTGGACTAGAGAGTATGTGGAGATTTTCAAAGTCCAGATAGACCCCTACGCACAATATCTCCTCAACTCTGACCTGCCTGCCAAGGCGAGATCCTCCCAGTGTTAGGTGGTTCATTAATTTCCTGTGAACTAACTTGCGTTTCGCAGGCGCTTTTCGATCCTTCCTCAGCCTCTACCTCCCAGCGCCCACGCTGGATCGTGAGCAGCACGCAGATCTGTGGAACGCTGAACATGCTGCTTCTTAGTGCCAGTGAGCCAAACTGGAAGGTGCGTCGCCTTACCTGCTCTGTTCCGCGGCCCCTGCTGACCTCGCTCAGCATCACTGGAAAGTAGCATATATTACTTACCAGCGTATCGCAAGCTGATTCTGGGTTACCGTACGTCCGAAGGAAGTCCAGCACTATGTCGAGTTCCCTATTCTCATCCTCTGCGTAGATTCCTTCGCTTTGAAACAGCCAAGTTTCCCCACGAATTCGTGAAGAATCCCTCAATAGGTCAATCGGCTGAGAGTCCGTAGTTGAGTACCGGGAGGCACAGGTACAGCAACTTTTCATCGCGGATATTTGGGCTGGAGGTTTGTACAGAGAGGCATGATCATCGCACATGTGCAAACCGTCGCGCTCCACACTATCGGATTAACTACATAGCCGCATGCCTCAGCTTCTTCCCACCTACATAATCCGGGGCTTCATCCACGAATATCCTACGACCTTTGACATAATTGACCATCCAACTCCATAGTTTCCAGTTCCCAATCTGCCCAGTTGCGTGTCTTGGCCCCATTGAGATGAAAATCATGGTCTTGTTGAGGGGCTTATATTCCTTGATAGTGTTATGCTTGCCGGTCAGAATTCGATCGAGCGTCTCTGCAAGATAGATTATCTGCGCGTCTGTGTTGACCACTTGCTTCGGCTCCAGGTTGCCGACATCACCGATGCCCCAGACGTTGGTCGTGCCCTCGACGCGCATGGTTTTCCCTTGTTTCAAATTGCCGTCCTTGTCGAGCCACTGCTCTGGGAGGAATTGGGTGTTCACCGCGACGCCAAATAGTGGGAGGTAGCAGTCTGCTGCAATCGCCTTGCCGTTTGAAAGCACAAGATCAGTCTTCCGAGGGCTCATTCCGTGATTCTCAGTTGGATCAGCATTTCGAGTGGATATCACCTTCGTGTTGCTGATCACATTAACGCCAAGCTTGCGCAGGTCCCGCTCCACGCTTTGCGCAACCGAAGGAAGCACATTTGATGCATGAAGGACATGCTCGCTCGAATTGATAAGAGTGACTTCCTTCGTGGTGCCATACGCGGCTGCGATCTCCCCAGCTGCTTCGACGCCGGTGGGTCCAGCGCCAGCAACGACGATAGACTTGGCTTCGTCGATGCGGTCCTGAAGCGAATGTAACGCTTCGAGGGTCTCCTCGTACGAGCCCAGTAACTTGTAAGGCAGATTGCTACTGATGTGTGAGCCTGTGGCTATGACAAGGTGGTCGTATACGACTGTCTGCTGTGAACCATTGTTCAGAGCGACGCGTACGGTGTTCGCACTCGCATCGACGTCGGTAGCCCTGCCTAAAAAGAGCTCGAAGTGGCTGCTGGGATACTGTGGCAATGCTGACTTGATGTCGAGAAAAAGCTGGTCGTCGGGTATTGCGCCCGGAATAACACCACGAGTTGCTGCCAGATTCCAGTAGAATTTTGAACTGGGGGTAACTAAGACTACCTTGAGCTTGATCCCTGGTTTTGGCGCTGTGTATTTGAGCAGCTTGTGGGCCAGTGGCAAGCCGGTGAAGCCAGCGCCTAAGATCACTATGCTTTTGGACATTATAGCCCTCTCCTCGCGGTGTTCTCGTCGGAAGAAAAATGTAATGTGTGTTGAGACCAGTTTGCTTCGAATGAGGTCTTTCATTATCGAAGAAATTATTTCATTTCCAGTTAGAATTCGCATCTTGACATATATATGCTATTTGTAACGAGTAATGTTCTCGGCTTACTCCCTCGCCCCCTGAATGATAAGTGGAGGCAGACTTCGGGCGATTGACCAATCAAAAACCGCCCAGGTCCGAAGTCCGTCGACCGACACCGAGACCCATCGACGACGTTCTAAGTCCGTTACAGGTCCAGCTTCGGTCGATTGCCCCCGCGCTCTGTCATAACCTTCACAATTCAGCCCCCAATATGCTCTAATGTCGTCCTTTCAGATTCGAGTGAATGAAGGGCCAGACGGCCTAAAGATTTGGGTAAGCTAACTTCGAGAAAGCCCGTAGCTCGAATATTCTTCCGATGGCGCTAATTGCCTGCTCAGAGTTGCACGAATTGCAGGAGGAGAAAAGTCCGGTGCGATAGACAGGATCCTTGCGCACAATGTATCAAGCACAATATCCCTTGTGTGTTCCCCGTCTCCGGGCGCCTCCCACATTATCGTAACCGAGGCGCCGCAACTACGCCGCACATAGAGCAAAGGCATGCTGGATTATTAGGGCGGTTGAGAAAGCTGGAAGCGATGGTGTCGGACCTGGGCAGTCAGTTAGAGGTAGCGGCTACGGAGGGGGGCGACGATCCGACAGCAGCTCCCCGTACGTCGGGGACTGCCGGCGAGACCCAGTTGATGGAGTCTGCTGTGCACCGACTCGAAACGGAGCATGATACCGCTGTGAGTGGCGATAGCAGTGCGGCGAACGATGAATCTGAGCTATTATCAGATTTTCCAACGAGAATGGCTCTTCAAGATGATGTTGGTAGCCTGGTAACTCGGGAAAATGGCGACCTAGTTGTTGGCGACCATTTCTGGACCGTGTTTTGCTCCGAGGTTCGTTTGTACTTTCCTGCTTTCTTCTCTCTCCCGTACCTAAGTAGGAAGTCACAAGGTCCTACTCGTCAGGTACGTCGCCGTCTATGGCCCGCGGCTAAGGTTGAACACAAGGTTGAACACATATTCGAAGCTGTCCGCGATCACAGTCGACCTCCATTCTTCGCAGCGGGAACCTCCTCGGCCGAAACTCATCCGGAGCGCAGCCATATCAATTACTATGGCTTTTTGAAGAGTCAAGCGTCAATCGTAGGAGCAGACTTGTACCCATTACCATCGCAAATGATGTTCATCTGGCATGTCTTCGAAGAGAGAATCGACCCTTTCCTCAAGGTTTTGCATGTCCCATCTATCGAGGGTATAGTTCGTACGCTGAATGGCGACTGGGCGTCTCTCGAGCCTGGTGTGAGCGCTCTTATCCTTGCTGTGTCCTTTGCCGTTGTCTCGGTTTTGAGTGGCGATGAAGTAGGTATTAGCCCCTACAGTATGACACTACTTAGTTCCTGACGGTTTTGAAAGGTGATGGTGAACTTCGGGGTAGCGAAGAAAGATATCATAGCGCGTTATCGATTAGGGACAGAACAGGCGCTTGAGCGAGCCGACTTGCTCAGGACAACTGACTTGAGGGCAGTGGAGGCTTGCACTATTTACCTCAACATTCTCCAACACAGTGGCGAATCAGTACCTGCTTGGTCACTACTAGGTGCACTCGTTAGAGTAGCCGTTCGCCTTCAACTCCACCAAGACGGCAGCCACTTTAGCGATATGCCCGAATTCGGGAAAGAGAGAAGAAGGCGGCTGTGGTGGCAGATCTGCTTGATGGACGCCCGCGCCGCGGGTCCGCGGTCGTCGGGTTTCAGCGTATCGGAAAGCATGTTCGACACGAAAATGCCTGCCAACGTCAACGATGCAGACATTTCTGCGAATTTAAGTATTGTTACTGGCGTGAGCGGACGCACTGACATGACGTTTTCACTTATTCGCTATCAATTATGGCGCCTTTCACGCCAGTTACGATCTTACATTGCGACGGTGGCCTTCGACCAAATCCGGATCTTGGACCTGTTTCGGCGAGGCGTACGAGAGATTGAAGAGAAGTACCTGGTTGGTCTCGGCACGGACAGGCCCATTGACTCGTTCATTGCCAACATGGCCAGGCTATCTTTTGCGAGGATCGAGCTTATACTACAGCAAGAGCTAACATTCCCTCGAAACCATTCCCTTAATAGCTTTGACAGTCTCACTGTTTCACCAAGGCAAACCGCGTCGGAAGCAGCATTCTCCAAGGCGATACCCATCCTGGAATATACCTGGACTTTGGAGCACGAGCCTGCATGGAGACCATGGCGCTGGCTTCTCGGGAGCTCTTTAACCCCATGGAACGCTCTCAACATAGTCCTAGTGCATATCTGCTCTACACCATGGAAACAAGAATACAGCCAAGCTTTGTCGACCGCCCAGAAGAGCTTCGACGGCATCCCGGAATCCGTAAAGTCTACACCGCAGTATGTGTCATTGTACAAGCTCATGTGGCAAGCTGCTTCGCTCGTATCCTCCCAAACTCAACGGGTCACCGCAGATATAGATATGAATGCTCCCTCGGCCTTTAACCTTCCAGATCTTTATGATCCTTACCGAGAGTCAGAACGCACACCCCCCAGCGTGCCCGTTGTGCACGGACAGAGTGGTGTCGAGGGGGCCTTATTGGCACAGACGACTCAACGGAACTGGGATATTCTGCCGGATCTGGCTTGGGACCTCGAAGACTGGGTTAACATATAAAATTGTCAATCTACGGAAACACAACCCTATTCTCGGCCCCGAGTGTACATTCTCTGGATTTAAAACACATCGTCACATTGTAAATGGTGTCCTAGTCAAATTGAAATTCTGTGTAAGATAATAAAGTCTTATTGGTACCGTTCTTTCCAAAAGTCACACGCGATATAGTTAACAAGCCTTCATATCTAGTTTTAGTATTTGCTGAACGCTGCTGAATTGGCGATTAGGTATCCGGGATTTATCACATCACAGCACCCCGTTGTATTATCTTTTGTCTTTTTTCTTTTCGTGAGTTCTATAGGACTTACATAACGTTGAATGAGGAAAACCTGGAATAATACTATTATACTGGAGAACGTGTCTGCCCAGGCTTGGCAGGAGTTTCTGACTTAGTGTGTGAAAAGTCACCCTAGCAAGCATTGATGCATATCATTAACATAGTGATACCTTTCGGCTTGAGGATCGGCTTAAGGATCAACGGCCTGCATATCTCAGCGTTGGAGCCGGACCTGTGGGCCCACTATCTCCGGCGGCTGCATTCAGACTAGAATACGCCGAGCCAGGGAGCGGTCTTCCGAATTGGGAATCAAAAGGTGAAGATGTTCCCACGGCCACCGCCATGGACCTATTTCAACGTTCTTCTTGAGTTTCCACATCTCCGACCTTATACATAATACGGAATATATAATGTGAGTCGTAAGCTTAGAGGTGGCTACCAAAATAGGGGCTCGCAACAACTATACTTACCCACTAGCAGCATCATACCTTGGACCACTCCAGTTCTCTCTCTAGACTAGCGCCTCAAAAGGAAAATTAGCATACAGCTAAAGCGACCTATTCCATTTGAAGGCTCGAAGCCATTTGGAAGGATATAGTCGCGCCCCTGTTCCTCTTGACATTATTCCAGAGAAACTTGACATCCAGGGATCCTCCGAACACACGTGACAGTATGAATACTGCAAACCCAGTATCGACTGCCTCCCATTCTTCCGTCGCGAGGACCTCAACAACCGTCCATTCTGTTGCCCTGGTCACTAGTTACAGCACGTCCAGCCTTGCTTCTTCAGGTCTTCAAGGCAACATTGCGGTCGTCCGCAAAGGCTCTGGTCCGTGACAGCTTGTTATTGGTGGTCTGTTGTTGAGCTTCTCCAGACACGGGTGACTTATGGGGCTGTGAGGGCTAAGGTGGGGTTGGTGTAACCGCCTGGTACCATTCTTTGGTTCCTTGTGCGAGTTGCCATTTTGCGATCCCGGATGTACTTGGCAGACTCTAGTAGAAGCATAGGGATACCCTAGTCGACCACCTTCATTTACTGCGTTTCAAAGTACCTACAGAAAAGGTATTGCAAACCGGAAGGGGGAATGGCCCAGTGCATAATAAGTGCCGTGGCGCT
The DNA here is from genome assembly GCA_004155945.1 of Monosporascus sp. mg162. Lineage (NCBI taxonomy): Eukaryota > Fungi > Ascomycota > Sordariomycetes > Xylariales > Monosporascus > Monosporascus sp. mg162. The sequence goes on from QJNY01000282.1 coordinate 76,484, forward strand.
CAAGTACTGTGGAAACCTTGCCGCGCAACAGTGCCCAGCAGAGGGGATGATCGGCGACATTGACCCGGAGGCGCCGCCTTCTGGTGTTCTTATTCCTACATTGCATCAAGCCAACACCCTTACTACCCCCGAGAAACGGTCTGCTATGGAGCCCAGGGGCCCACGAAACTCCCGAAAGCATCAGCACCGCGTAATCTCCAACCCCGTCTTTGGCGCCCGCCGCACACGGCTAGCTTCTCCGATAACATGACGGCAGTTTCGTCGTCCGGTATCTGACGTCGATATCACAGTTGCTACAGCGTTAAGTGACGGTGTGCACCTCGTCGCACAACTTAATGATAATACAAGTGTTACCGGCCGCTATTCTAACTGAAATATTTGGCACATAACCGACCTAAATCGGTCGAAATTAATGGCCACCGCCGTAGATCAAGCGTGGAAGCTTAGCGATAAGGGCACAAAACTATCAGGTGCCCTCTAGTACTGACAATTCCACCAATTTCGTTTCGGTAATGAGGTTACCCGTCTGTTTTAAAAATATCTCATACGTAAGCGACCGAAAAACTTTCTTAAAAGGCATTGCTACATCCACGTAAAGCGAATGGTTCCATTCTCTAGACTCCATATTTATGATCGTGATTGCCGAAGCATGCTCGTGATAATGCCATGAGGTGTCTTAATACGACCGACAATCTCGAAGCCAAACTTTGTATACAGCCGAATCCCGTCCGGTGCTGCGAGCACATATGCACATCGTCCATGCTGATCAGTTTCTTTACAAATCCGCTGCATCATTATCGAACCGATCCCTTGCCGCTAATACTTCGGAGTTACTGCCATAAACGTAAGGCTTACCTCAGCTAGCTCAGGCCTCGCTCGCTAGTTCTCCAATATTTTTCAAAAGTTTTTCAATATACTGCGCCAAGACGCTAGAAATTAACCAATCAAATGCCGTATTCCCGTAACTAGCGAGCGAGGCCTAAGTTGGAGTTGTACGAACAGGGGTCTTATTTGTACCGTCCCTAACAAAATTATCAACTTTCCTTTTACTTTTTCAAAGATTTATATCCAAAAAGTTTATTACGCAACTAATTTAAAACTGTTAAATATAAAACTTGCTATTCGAATCCAATATAAGCTAATATGTATATAAGAATTTTTTCAAATTTTTTGGATAACAATTACAGCCAATACGGCCACGTTTAAGCTTGGGAAATAGGCGCCCGTAACGCCCTTACCGCTGCGACGCAACAACTACCGGTTGCACCATCGTGCACCGGGCTTCTCTAGTATATTCTGTATGGGAAAAGTCCGTATATCAATTTTTTCGGCCGTACGGGTTATGGTCGTTACGTCGCAGCCATGAGAAGATTCCGGGCTTGATTAACCGGAACGCCCTCCCTGCTGCAACGTAACAACCACAATCCGTACGGACAAAAAAATAGCTAAACGGGCTTCTTCTATATTAAATTACCCTTGGAAGGCCCCTGGCCCAATGATATATACGGTTGTTACGTTGTCGCAGCTATAAGAAAGTCCCGGGCTTGATTAACCGGAACGCTTTCCCTGCTACGACGTAACAGCCACAATCCGTACGGATAAAAAAAATAACTGGACGGGCTTCTTCCATACTGAATTACCCTTGGAAGGCCCCTGGCCCAATAATATATACGGTGGTTGCGTTATCGTAACTGTTACAAGAACAGGGGTTCTTGTCTAAAAGAAGCCAAGTTCTTGGAGGTTAGCGCGGATGCGGCTAAACCTCGGGTCAAAAGGAAGGCTAGGCTTCCAGTATGATTTAGTTGATCTAAGTAATCTGCCAGATTACTTAGATTACATAAATTACTGGCATACTTACTGTAGAAAGGTGGGTATATAATAAAAGGTTTTTTATGTATATAGCATTTACTTAGTTTTCCGCTTTTTAGTTATTAATTTAAGCTTTTAATTAAAGGTACCGTTTTCCGATTAAGGGAAAAGTCCGTAAACCTTTTTAACGAATAAACGACCGAATTATTTTTCGTATTATTATTACCTGTAAATTAAGATTTTATTTCGGATATTACTTATATCTCCAGGTAAATATATAATAGGTTTGTTATATTTTGATAACTTTTTAATTAATAGCCGATAAATAATTTAAGGCCTAATTAGGTATAAGTTTTCCTGAACGTAATAAAAACGATATTATAGAACGACATTTAAACGATAAATAATATATTTGATTATTATTATTAGTTAATAAAGGATTAATAACCAGATTAAATAATTTATTACTTATTAAAGAAATCTTTTCCTTAATCGATAATATGGTACTTTTTTTTATCCGATTTTAAAGAAAACCTTTTTTTTTTTTAATCCTAATAATAATTCTTTTTAGTAAAGGAAATTATTAAAATCCAGGATCCGGAAGTTAAAGAAAAAAAAGAAGAAAAATTAAAAAAATAAAAGGGTAAAGAAAAAGAATTTACCGGCGACGAAAAACTAAATATCTTAATAACGGAGCTTTATATATTACGACAAAAAAATGCCAAGCTTATCCGATAGTTACGAATTAAAAAAAGGATTTTAATATTTCCCTTATTTAATACAAATTAAATTCGCGAAGGTATAATTCCTTTTCCTAATTATTATAAAATGCCGGAAGTTAAGAATTATAAATTAACCTTTTTAAAATCTTATAATAAAATTATAAATATAAAAGGATTTTTGGTTTAGGTTAAACTTTATCTTAAATTTTATAAAAATTCTTTAACGGAAAATTACTAAAAAGTAATAATTATTTTTTAACTACTTACGGGAAAAGTTTTTTTATGGTTTAAATTTATTATAAACGATTACCTTATAAATTACTTTAACCAATTTTCTGACTTAATTAATTATATTTTCGGCAATTATAAACATTTTTTAAAAAAAATGTAAGCTTTATTTAAAAATTCCGATAAAAAATAACATACGGTCGAATAATTATATTTCCTTTAATAAATTAAATTAACAGCCGAATATATAATTAAGTTTAATCGTTTTATATTAATTTTTAATTTTTTAAAAAACGTATTATTTTATCTTTTTTATAACGGCTTAAAATCGTAAGTTAAAGATAAAATATATAAAGTACTTAAAACTAATTCCTTTTAAAATTATATTAACAAAACCATTATCGCCGATTAACGTATTTTTAAGAAATATTTAAAAAAGAAAAGATTTAACAAAAGGAAAAATAATTAAAACTTAAATAATAAGTTTTAAAGGGATAAAATTAAAGGTAAATTTTAAAAAAAAGTAAATATTATTTTAAAAAAGTTTAGGAAAAATAAATTAAATATTAAATATTTTAATTATAATAAAAAAAGTTATTATAAAAACGAATATCGTTTTTTAATAAAAAAGGACTTTAAAAAAAGAAAAATTTTTTAATTTTAAAAAAAGGTTAAAATAACCAAATAAAAATTAAATAACGAAAGTAAAAAAAAAAAAAAAGTTAATTTTATTTTTTTTTAATAAAAATTTATTATTATAATTATATATTACGAATAAAATAGTAACCTAAAATACGAACGTTATTTAATTTATTAAAATTAAATAATTAAAACTTATAAATATTATTTAAAATAAAAAACCTTTAAAATAATTATAAAGTTAAAATATATTTGTTATTTAAATAAGTAACGGTATAAAATATACGATAAATATAATTAGTTACGTTTTAATACGGTAATATACGATTCGATTTTTTCGGAAATTAATAAGATTTCCGAAATTAAAAAATTTATTCGTTTAAATACGACGAAATTAAAATCGGTCCATAATTATAACTTATTTTATTTTTTTATATATTACGATAATAATTATTTAATTTATTTCCGCGTTAAAAAAAAAAATAATTATTAATCCGGATAAAATAAGGAAACGTTTACCGAACCCGACGATAAATACAGATATATCGAAATTTCCAGGTAACCGGAATACCTTTAATTTTGCTACCTTTACCCCGAATTAGCTTAAAGTTAAAAAGTTATTACTTAAAGATATTTATGTTACGCCTTTATATTTTACATAATATACGAAATCTTAGATATAAAAATTAACCTTTCGGAAATTTTATTTTCGAAATTAAAACCCTTTTAAATATCGGAAGTAAAAGTTTTAAAATTAATTTGCCGGATTAACAAAAAAAAGTGGTTTATTTATATAAACGATAAATATTTTAAATATATAATTAAAAAAGTTTAAAAATAAAAATATTTTTTAATTAACAAAATTAATAAGTTAAAAAATTACGTAAATTTTTAAAATTAAAATATCGAAAAATTTTAACTTATAAAACTTTATATAAAGCAAAAATTAAATAACGTAATTAAATTAAAAATTTTTTTTAATACAATAACCAAATATTTAAGGTTATAATTAATTTAAAAATAAAAAGAAATTTTATTTTATTATTAATTATAAAAAAATATCGGATTTTTTAAAAATATAAGTTAAAGTTATATAAATTATTTATAATTAACGGAAACTTATTTAAGTATAAAAATAAACGAATTTTTAAAAAAATAGAAAAATTTTTAATATAAATTTAAAAATATTTACAAAAAATTATTTTGGACGTCGCCGATATTTTAAGATACGATATTATCTTTAAAATACCGTAATTTCGTTTTAATAATCCCCGTATCGATTAAAAAATTTAAAAACTTTTTTAAAATTAATTAAAGAAATTTTTAAAAAAAAAATTCCGAAAAATCTGCTATTTAATTAAAAAAGTTAAAATTATGGACTTAATAATTAAAATGTCCTTTAAATATTAAAAATTTAAAAAACTATTTAAAAAACGAATTCGAAAAAAATTATCTAATTATAATTAATAAAATTATAAAATTCCTATTAAAAAAGGATATTATTTAAAATTTTACTAAATTTATTATATAAATTTAAAAAAGGTTAAAACTTTATAAAAAAGTTTATAACGAAATTTCGAACGCGGATATATTTAGAAATTTAAATTTTCTATAAAATATCCCGTTATAATAATACTAAAAAAAAAAAATAAAAAAATCCGAATTAATAAAAATAAAAATCTTATATATCGAAAAGTTTACGATTACCGATAATTAAACGATATTATTATTAAAAATAAATACCTTTTATTTTTATAAATATTATAAAAAAAAATATTAATAAAGCTAAATAATTTACGGTATTAAATTTGCCGGATAGTTATTACTTAATTTAAATAATTAAAAGCGAAAAATAAAAAACCGCTTTTAAAACGATTTATAAACTTTATAAATATAAAATAATACTTTAAAAACTTATTAATATTTTTATTAATTTTTAATATATATTAATAATTATTTTACGAAAATTCCTTAATAAATTCGTATTTATTTATTTAAATAATATCCTTATTTATTTTAAAATTTTAAAAAAATATAAAAAATATGTTACTTAAATATTAAAAGTATTTAAAAAAGTAAACCTGTTAATTAATACCGAAAAAAGCATATAAAATACTTAAAAATTAAACTTTTTAAATTTTATTATTATTTTAAAATAAATTTAAATTTAAAATTTTAAAATAAAAGTAATTAAAAATTAACTAATTTCCGATAAAACGACCGTTACCGACGTCCGTTAATTTTTAGGATTTACGGGTTACGTACGTAATTTAATTAAAGATTTCGGAAAAATCGTTAAACTTTTAACGAACTTTATTACCAAAAAATATATTAAAAAAAAATTCGGGTTTTTAAAGAAAGTTAAAAAAGTAATATAAATATTTAAAAATTAAATTATTAACGTTTTTATTATAAAATTATTTAATTATAATAAAAAAAAACGGTTAAAAACCGATATATTAAATAAAATTTTAAAAACAATTTTAAAATAATAAGAAAATAACGGAAAATAATACTTAATTATTTATTATTTTAAAGTTTTAAAAAACGCGGAATTACGGTACTTTATTTACGATAAAAAATTATTAATAATTATTATAATACTTAAAAAATAAAAATTTTACTTTAATAAAACTAAAAAATTTTTTAATATTTATTCCGATTATAAAAATTTTATTTATTTTATAACGACTTAAAATTTTAATAAACGATACGAAAATTAAATAATTTTTTTATTTAAATTTAATTTTAAAATTTATTATATTAAAAATAAAGAAAATATTTAGGTAAATATCTTAAATCGAAAAGGAAATTACGATATTAAAATTTTTAAACGACGTATATAAATATTATAATTTACAAAAAAAAGTATTTTATAATTATGTAAAATATTAAAAAAATTTACCTTTAAACTTTTAACTTAATTTAAAAATTTTTATAATTTTAATAAATAAAAAAAGATTAAATAATTAAAAAAATAATTTAAAAATTAATTATTATATTATAAAAAAGTTTATATTTTATAAAAAAAATAAAAATAATTTATTAAAAAGTTTTATAAAAATCCGTTATATAAATATTAAAGGATTTTTAAAATAATTAAATAACTTTAAAAAAAATACGATTTTTCGGAATTTAAAAAAATTATCGAATAAATAATTAAAAATTATAATATTTGTAATAAAGTTAAAGTAATTCGTTATAAATTATACGGATTATTATAACTTACCGAAATTTTAAATAAAACGTAAAATATTATAATTTAAAATTTTATTACCGGCTTACCTTTATCCAAAAACCCCGTTACCGGAATTTAGTATAACGGAATATAGGTAATCGTTAATAGATTTACTAAATATAAATACTTTTTTCCCTTTAAAGGAAATACGATAACAAAATAATTAATTTACGTATTCGTAAAATATTACCTTAATAAATATAAAATTTTAAAAAAAATTATTTTAAATAAAAATAAATTATTTATTTTTAAATTTAATATTAATTTTTTTAAGTAAATTAATATTAAATTTAAATTTTTTATAATATATCGCCTTTAAACCGATAAATAAATAAAATAATTAAATTAAATTTTAAAATAATACTTAAAAAATTATATTAATTATTAATAAAATAATTAAATAAAATTACTTCCGTTAATATAAATAATTTATAATATATTTATTAACGAAAATATAAGTATTTTACTTTATATAACCGTATATAAACAAAACGTAAAAACTTAATAACTAAAATAATTATTCGGTAAAGCTTTAAAAATTACTTTAATAATATTTAAAACAAAAATAATAATAATTAAAATTAAAATTATTTAAATTCGTTTTTAAATTAAACTATAATTTTTTTAATAACGGATAACTTAATATTATAATAAAAAAAAAATTAAGGAATTAATTTTATTAAAAGGAAATAAAGTTTATTTATTACGTTAAAAACAAAACGTAACCTTAAATATCTTACAAATTAAAACCAAAAAACCTAATAACAAATTTAATTTTAAAAAGTTCGGTCCGTTTAAAATTAACGAAATTATTTTTAAAATTAACTATCGACTATTATTACCCAAAATAATAAAAATATACCCTGTTTTTTACATTTCCCTGCTAAAATTAATACCTAATAACGTTTTACTAAAAACAAACTTGGAAATCGAGAAAAATACCGACAAATACGAAGTCGAAAAAATACTGGATTCGAGAAAAGTTAACGACAAAATCCAGTACTTAATCGAATAAAAGGATTACCTACCCGAAAATAATATTTAGGAACCCTTTAAGCATTTAACGAATACGAAGAACCTGGTTAAGACGTTTTACCGCCAGAATCCTAACCGACCATCTTTAACGCGGCCAAAGTCGCAGGCGACAATGGACCAACCCCCAAATCCAAACCTTCGGCGCTCCAGTCGAAAAAAGCAGACGTCTCCATATTAACATTAATCTCAAAAGCAAGCCGCGCTTGCTCTTCTTCCATACGACGCTGCTCCTCCTCCAGTTTTTCTTACTTTTCCAATTAATCCAACTTATAACCCTCTTTTAATATGGCAAAAGCTTTCTTTTTCAAAACGTCTTACTGGAAACGCAAGCGTTTTAAACGACCAAAAAGCTCCATTAATTTGTCTTCCACTTTACGTTATTCCTTTTGCAACCGTTTTCGTTCTTCCTTAATTTTCATTAAGGAATTCATCTCCAGTACGTTACAAGCCGGACGCTGACGACAGGTACAACAACTGCAACTTGGAAAGTTAATTACAAAAAAGCAATCGGTTTTCCCAAATTAAGTACAGTTCGAACAAAAGTTAACTTTAAAACCGAACTTTTCAATATAATCCGCGCGGTTATTACGCGCCTTACGTTAGTTAAATCTAGGTTTTTTCTTTCCTTTTTCTTTTTAAATACGGCCTGTTATGGTAAAATCAACTGAAAAATCCTTACACTCTTTTTAACCACCAAAAGGGTTACTTACGGTTCTTATCTTTGGAACAAAGATCCTTGGAAAGGGGAAATGGTGTTACAAAAACAAAAGTTCTTATCTGAAAAAAACTAAGTTCTTGGAGGTTAGCGCGGATGCGGCTAAACCTCGGATCAAAAGGAAAGCTAGGCTTCCAATATAATCTAATTAATCTAAGTAATTTACCAAATCACTTAGATTATATAAATCACTGGCACACTTACTATGGAAAGGTAGGTATATAATAAAAGGTTTTTTATGTATATAGCACTTACTTAGTTTTCCGCTTTTTAACTATTAATCTAAGCCTTTAGTTAGAGGCACCGTTCTCCGATTAAGGGAAAAGTCCGCAAACCTTTTTGACGAACAGACGACCGAATCATTCCTCGCATTATTGTTACCTGCAAATCAAGATCCCATTTCGGATACTGCTCATACCTCCAGGTGGATGTATGATAGGTTCGTTACAGTAACCCTAAAGGCGTTACGGTTAAAAGGTTTGGTACAATCGAGAATTTTAACTTAAATCTTTAATATCTCCACCAAAACAGCCCCGATTGGAAAGTTATATATATGGTTAAAAAGCCCTTTCAGATTTGTATGTAATACTTTTTTTTTTTTTTATACTTATTTTACAAGGAATATATATTGTTGTTTTATTCGCAAGTTTCCAAAGCAGATTTTCGGAAATTTGTATGGGAGCAGTGCAATTAATCCCAAAAAATCACAACTTGCCATCAGGCCCTATTTTTGCGGAAAGTGTATTTTTATGGGTATTGTTCTAATTGGGTTAGCGGGGTACCTGAAGCTACTGTTCATTTTTTCAAAGCCCTAGCCACAGCTACGCAGCTGCGCCGTAGGCGCAGCTACAACCGGAAAAATAGGGCCTGATTTTAGTGAGGTAACGTAAGGCCTAGATGCAGGACCTAAGTCGGACTCCCCCCTCACGCTCCACCCCCCCAACGCGCCACCCCACAACCGCGTTGCGCGTTGATCCACTTATTGATTTCTTTCCCTATAAAAAGCTTCTTAACAACGCTTTAAGAAATTGAAAAAATTATCTTTTTATTTACCAGAATTTGCGCTTTCGAACGATATGCAGCTTTCAGCTTAATTCCGTGCAGCGCAAGCGATTGACGAGATAACGCGTAAGAGATCCCTGCGTTTAGCCTTTAAGAGATACCAGGTCGACAGGCGATATATTATACGCCGTATTAATGGTGTACTTACGAAGAAAAAAGTTAATAAGGTTTAGCAAAAGTTATTACGAGTTCAGGAGGAAGGTTTAGCTTATTAGGTTATTGTGTAAAGTTAATTAGGTTATGCGCCGCTGTATTTCCGATTTCGCCTTTACGTTTAACGGTTTCTGATTAATAACGGCAGCCCTTAATACCTAGGAAAAGGATAGGTAGCCCGTTTTCTGCGGCGTAATCCTGATATTAGTGTTACAAGAACAAGGGTTCCTGTTTAAAAAAGGCCAAGTTCTTGGAGGTTAGCGCGGATACGGTTGAACCTCGGACCAAGAGAAGGTTTAGCTTTTAGGATAATTTAATTAATTTAAATAATTTACCAGATTACTTAAATTACATAAATTTACGACATACTTATTATAGGAATGGAAAGATATATAATGATTAAAACCTTTATATAAATAGCACTTATTTAGTTTCGTTTTTTAGTTATTAATTTAAGCTTTTAATTAAAAAAACCGTTTTCCGATTAAAAAAAAAATCCGCAAACTTTTTTAACGAATAAATTATTAAATTATTTTTCGTATTATTGTTACCTACAAATCAAAATCTTATTTCGAATACTACTTATACTTTTAAGTAAATATATAATAAGTTTATTATATTTTAATAATTCCTTAATTAATAACCGACAAATAATTTAAGGCTTAATTAAGTATAAATTTTCTTAAACGTAATAAAAATAATATTACAGGACGACGTTTAAAAAATAAACAATATATTCGATTACCGTTATTAATTAATAAAGGATTAATAATTAAATTGGACGATTTATTCCTTATTAAAACTTTTTTTTCTTTAATCGATAATATAGCATTTTTTTTTATCCGATCTTAAAGAAAACTTTTTTCCTTTTAACCTTTACAGCAACCTGTCCCGGCAAAAGATACCATAAAAATTTACGGATCCGATGCAAAAAAAAAAGGAAGAAAAACAGTGTACTAAAAAACAAAAGGATAAAAAAAAAAAAAAAAAACTTACCATTAACGAAAAATTAAATATCTTTGCGAAAGAAGTTAAGACCTTAAAAAACGAAAACGTTAGATTTATTCGAAAATAAAAGTTTTCGATTTTGCCCCTATTTGGTATAAATAAAACTTACGAAAGTATAATTCCCTTTCTTAATTATTATGAAATGCCGGAAATTAAAGGTTATAAGCCAACCTTTTCAAAACTTTATAATGGAATTACAAACGTAAAAAGATTTCTGGTCCAAGTTAAATTTTACTTTAAGTTTTACGAAAATTTTTTAACGGAAGATTACCAAAAAATAATAGTTATTTTTTAGCTATTCGTTGGAAAATTTTTTTTATAATTTAAATTTATTATAAACGATTACTTTATAAATTACCTTAATTAATTTTCCGACTTAATTAATTATATTTTCGGCAATTATAAATACTTTAAAAAGAAAATACGCGTTTTATTCGGAAACTTTAATAAAAAATAGCATACGGTCGAATAATTACATTTTCTTTAACAAATTAAGTTTGCAGCCGAATATACGATTAAGTTTAATCGCCTTATTTTAATTTTTAATTTGCAAAAAAGCGTATTATTTTATCTTTTTTATAACGGCTTAAAATTATAAGTTAAAGATAAGATATATAAAATACTTAAAACCGGCCTTTTTCAGAATTACATTAATAAAATTATTATTACCGATCGACGTACCTTTAAAAAATATTTGGAAAAGAAAAGATTTAATAAAAAAAATATTAACCAAAACTTAAACAGCAAATTTTAAAAGGATAAAACTAAAAGCAGATCCTAAAAAAAAGTAAGCATTACTTTAAAAAAACCTAAAAAAGATAAGTCGAATATTAAATGTTTTAATTATAACAAAAAGGTTATTATAAAAGCGAATATCGCTTTTTAATAAAAAAGAATTTTTAAAAATTTTTTTTTTTTTAACTTTAAAAAAAGGTTAAAATAATTAAATAAAAATCAAATAACGAAAATAAAAAAGAAAAAAAAGTTAATTTTATTTCCTTTTAGCGAAAATTTATTATTATAATTATATATTACGAATAGAATAACGACCTAAAGTACGAACGTTATGTAACGAACCTGTTATGCATCCATTTGGAGGCATGAGCAGTATCCGAAAGGGGGTCTTGATTTGTAGGTAACAATAGTGCGAGAAATGATTTAGTAGTTTGTTCGTTAAAGAAATTTGCGGACTTTTCCTTTAATTAAAGAATGGCGCCTTTAACTAAAGGCTTAAATTGATAGTTAAAAAGCGAAATTAAGTGGGTGCTATTTATACGAAAGTTTTGTTTATTATATATTTTTTTATTTTATAGTAAGTGTGTCGTGGATTTATGTGATTTAAATAATTTACTTAGATTATTTAGATTTATTAGATTAATGTTAAAAGTTAAGTTATTCCAGGTCCGAGGTTTAACTGTATTTGCGTTAACCTTTAAGAATTTGGTTTTTTTTAGATAAGAACTTTTGTTTTTGTAATACCATTTCCCCTTTTTAAGGATTTTTGTTTTAAAGATAAAAACCGTAAGTAACCCTTTTGGTGGTTAGAAAAAATATAGGGATTTTTCAGCTAATTTTATTATAATAGGCTGTATCTAAAAAGAAAAAAGGAAATTTCGTTTGAATTAACGTAAAGCACGTAATACCCGTACAAATTATATTAAAAAATTCGGCTTAAAAGTTGTTTTTTGTTCTAATTATATTCGTTTCGGGAAGTTTAAATGTTTTTTTATAGTTAATATTTTAAGTTATAGCTGTTGTACCCGTCGCCAGCGCTCGGTTTGTAACGTATTAAATATAAACTTTTTAACGAAAATAAGGGAGGAACAAAATCGTTTGCAAAAAAAGCAGCGTAAAGTAAAGAACGTTTTAATAACTTATTAAAAGTTTGCCGAGGAAAAAACAAAAAAGTTTGTTAATCGGTTGAAACGTTTACGCTTTTAATAAGATATTTTGAAAAAAAAGGCTTTTGTTATATTAAAGGAAGGTTATAAGTTAAATTAATTAAAAAAGCAAGAAAAACTGGAGGAAAAGCAGCGTTGTATGGAAAAAAAACAAGCGCAATTTACTTTTGAAATTAATGCTAACATAGAGACGTCCGCTTTTTTCGACTGGAGCGCCGAAGATTTGGATCTGGGGGTTAGACCGTTGTCGTTTGCAACCTTGGCCGCGTTGAAAATAATCGGTTAGGATTTTGGCGGTAAAACGTTTTAATTAAGCTTTTCGTATTCGTTAGGTGCTTAAAAGGTTTTTAAGTATTATTTTTAGGTAGGTAATCTTTTTATTTGATTAGGTACTGGATTTTGTTATTAATCATTTTTAAGTTTAATATTTTTTCGACTTCGTATTTATTGGTGTTTTTTCCTCGATTTTTAAATTTATTTTCAGTAAGGCGTTATTAGGTGCTAATTTTAATAGGGAAATATAGAAAATAAGATATATCTTTATTGTTTTGGGTAATAATAATCGATAGTTGGTTTTAAAAATAATTTTGTTAATTTTGAACGGACCAAGTTTTTTAAAATTAAATTTGTTATTAAGTTTTTTGATTTTAATTTGTAAAATGTTTAAAGTTACGTTTTGTTTTTGGCATAATAAGTAAATTTTATTTCCTTTTAATAAAATTAATTTTTTAATTTTTTTTTGTTATAATATTAAGTTATTCGTTGTTAAAAAAATTGCAGCTTAATTTTAAGGCGAATTTAGATAGTTTTAATTTTAAATGTTATCGTTTTTATTTTAAAAGTTATTAAAATAATTTTCGGAACTTTATTATGTAATTATTTTAATCGTTAAGTTTTTACGTTTTGTCCGTATACGGCTATATAAGGAAAAATGCTTATATTTTCGTTAATAAATATATTATAAGTTATTTATGCTAATAAAAATAATTTTATTTAATTATTTTGCTAATAATTAACATAATTCCTTAAATATTATTCTAGTATTTAATTTAATCGTTTTATTTATTTATCGGTTTAAAGGTAATATATAATAAAGAATTTAAATTTAATGTTAATTTATTTAAAAAAGTTAATATTAAATTTAAAAGTAAATAACTTATTTTTATTTAAAATAATTTTTTTTAAAATTTTATATTTATCGAAATAATATCTTACGAATACGTAAATTAATTATTTTACTGTCGTACTTTTTTTAAAAGGTAAAAAGTACTTATATTTAGTAAGTCTGTCGACGATTACTTATATTCCGTCGTATTGGATTTCGGTAACGAGATCCTTAAATAAGGGTAAGCCGGTAATGAAATTTTAAGTTATGGTATTTTATATTTTATCTGGAATTTCGGTAAATTGCAATAATCCGTATGGTTTATAGCAAACCGTTTTGGCCTTATTGTAAATATTATAATCTTTAATTATTTATTCGACTATTTTTTTAAGTTTTGGAAAGTCGTACTTTTTTTAAAATCGTTTAATCGTTTTGAAAATTCCTTGATATTTATGTAACGGATTTTCGTAAAATTTTTTAATAAATCGTTTTTATCTTTCCCGTAAAATATAAACTTTTTTATGGTACAGTAGTTAATTTTTAAACCGTCCTTTTAATTGTTTAACTTTTTTCTGTTCGTTAAAATTATAAAAGTTTTTAAATTAGGCTAAAAGTTCGAAAGTAAGTTTTTTTAATATTTTATATAATTGTAAAGTACTTTCCTTTGTCGGTTATAACATTTATATATATCGTTTAAAAACCTTAATATCGTAATTTTCTTTTCGGCTTAACATATTTGCTTAAATATTTTCTTTGCTTTTAATATAATAGATTTTAAAATTAAACTTAAATAAAAAAATTATTTAATTTTCGTATCGTTTGTTAAAATCTTAAGTTGTTATAAAGTAAATAACATTTTTGTAATTAAAGTAAATATTAAAAGGTTTTTTAATTTTATTTAAATAAAGTTCTTATTTTTTAAATATTATAATAATTATTAACAACTTTTTGTCGTAAATAAGGTACCGTAATTTTACGTTTTTCAAAACTTTAAAATAATAAGCAATTAGGTACTATTTTCCGTTATTTTCTTATTATTCTAAGATTGTTTTTAGGATTTTATTTAATATATCGGTTTTTAGCCGTTTTTTTTTATTATAATTAGGTAGTTTTATAATAAAAGCGTTAATAATTTAGTTTTTATATATTTATATTATTTCTTTAGTTTCCTTTAAGAATTCGAATTTTTTTTCAGTATACTTTTTGGTAATAAAATTCGTTAAGGGTTTAGCGATTTTTCCGAAATTTTTGATCAAGTTGCGTACGTAACCCGTAAATCCCAAAAATTGACGGACGTCGGTAACGATTGCTTTATTTGAAATCGGTTAATTTTTAACTGCTTTTATTTTAAAGTTTTAGATTTGAATTTGTTTTAGGGTAATAATAAAACTTAAAAAGTTTAGCTTTTGGATATATTATACGTTTTTTTCGGCATTAATTAATAGGTTTGCTTTTTCGAATGTTTTTAATACTTAAGCGATATATTTTTTATATTTTTTTAAGGTTTCGGAATAAATAAAGATATCGTTTAAGTAAATAAATACGAACTTATCGAAAAACTTTCGTAAAATAATTATTAATATATGTTAGAAATTGGCGGGGGTATTAATAAATCCTTAAGGCATTACTTTATACTTATAAAGTTTATAAATTATCCTAAAAGCAATTTTCCATTTTTCGCTTTTAATTATTCGGATTAAATAATAACCGTCCGGTAAGTTTAATGCTATAAATTACTTAACTTTATTAATATTCTTTTTTATAATATCTATAAAGGTAAAAAGGTATCCATTTTTAATGGTAATATCGTTTAACTGTCGATAGTTGTAAACTTTTCGATATATAAAGTTTTTATTTTTATTAATTCGGATTTTTCTATTTTTTATTTTTAATACTATTATAACGGGGTACCCTGCAAAAGATTTAAACTCCTGAATATATCCGCATTCGAAGTCTCGTTGTAAACTTTTCCATAAGGCCTTAGCCTTTTCTAGATTTATGTAATAAATCTGGTGGAGTTTTAGATAGTATCCTTCCTTAATAGGAATCTTATAATCCTATTAATTATGGTCGGGTAACTCCTTTCGTATTCGTTTTTTGAACAATTTTTTAAACCTTTGGTATTTAGGGGGTACCTTAACAATTAAGTCCATTGCTTTAGCTTTTCGGATTAGATAGCAGATTTTTCGGAACTCTTTTTTTAAAGAAACTATAAGATAATCCTAAGAAAGTTTTTGGGTTTTCCAATTGATATAAGGGTTGCTGGAACGGAACCACGGTATTCCAAGGATAACATTATGTCCTGAAATATCGGTTACGTCCAGCCTAACTTTTTTTAAATGTCCTTAAATTTACACTAGAAATTTTTCGGTTTTTTTAAAAATTTGTTCATTTTTATAATTTGGATAAGCTTCCATCGACCGTAAATAACTTATACGACTTTAGCTTGTACCTCCAAAAGATTTGATATTTTTTTGCAACTAATAGCGAAATAAAGTTTCCTTTTGTTTCTAAATTAATTATGGCTTGGAATATCTTATTTCCGTACTAGAAAGAAATCTTAATCTAATTACGTTATTTAATCTTTGCCTTATATAAGGTTTTATAAGTTAGGGTTTTTCGATGCCTTAATTTCGAAGGCCTGCGTAAATTTTTGATTTGTTAATCTTATTAGCTAAAAGGCGTTTTTATTTTCGGGCTTTCTTAATTGCGTATTTGAAGCATTTATTATCTATATAAGTGAACCACTTTCTTTTGCCAATCCGGCAAACTGATCTTAAAATTTTCACTTCCGATATTTGAAAGGGTTCTGGTTTTGGAGGTAAGATCTTCGAAGGTCTGGCTCCTATATCTAAGATTTTATGTACCATGCAGAATATGGGTACATAGCACAGGTATCCCTATGCAATGGCTTTTTGACTTTGAGCCGATTCGGGATAAAGGTAACAAGATCGGGGGTATTTTGGCCATTTAGAAATTTTAATGTATCTGCATTCATCGTCGGGTTCGGTAGGTATTTCTTTATCCCATCCGGGCTAATAGTTATTATTTTTTTTGGCGCGGAAGTAGATTAAATAGTTGTCGTCGTGATATGCAGAAAAATGGAGCAAATCGTAATTAAAGTTTGGTTTCGAATTTGGTGCATTCGGACAAGTTGGTTTTTTGATTTCGGGGGCCTTACTGGCCTTTAAAGATGTTAAATCGTAAATCATTATATTAAGGCGTAACTGGTTATATTTATCGTACATTTTGTACCGCTACTTATCCAAATAATAACTGCATCCTAACCTTATAACTATTTTAAAGGTTTTTTGTTCGGGATAATATTTATAGGCTCGGATTATTTAATTTTAATAAATTAAGTAACGCTTATACTTTGGGTTGTTATTTTATTTGTAATATATAACTGCAATCGTAAATTTTTGCTGGAAAGAAATGGAATTAATTTTTTTTTCTTTACTTTCGTTATTTAATTCTTGTTCGGTTACCTTAACTTTTTTTTAGGTTTAAGGAATTCCTTTTTTCCTAAAGTCCTTTTTTGTTAAAGAGCGATATTCGCTTTTGTAATAGCCTTTTTTGCCGTAGTTAAAACATTTAATATTTAATTTATCTTTTTTAGGCTTTTTTAAAGTAATGCTTATTTCTTTTTGGAATCTGCTTTTAGTTCTGTCCTTTTGGGACTTGCTACTTAAGCTTTAGTTATTTTTTTTTTTATCAGATTTTTTCTTTTCCAAGTATTTTTCAAAGGTGCGTCGATCGGCGATTATGGTTTTGTCAATATAATCCTAGAAGGGGCCAGTTTTGGGTATTCTGTACATTTTATTTTTAACTTGCGATTTTAAGCCGTTATAAAAAGGATAAAATAAAACGCTTTCTGGAAAATTGGAAATTAACGCAAGGCGATTAAACTTAATCGCATATTCGGCCGTTAACTTAGTTTGCTAAAAAAAATATAACTGTTCGACCGCGTACTATTTCCGATCGGAATTTTTAAATAAAGCTTATATTCTTTCCTTAAAATGTTCATAATTACCGAAAACATAATTAATCAAGTCGAAAAATTAATTAGAATAATTTATAAGGTAATCGTTTATAATAGGTTCGAACCATAAAAAAACTTTTCCAGCAAGCAGCTAAAAAATGGCTATCACCTTTTAATAATCTTCCGTTAAAGAATTTTCGTAAAACTTAAGGTAAAATCTGGCCTGGATCAGGAATTTTTTTACGTTTATAATTCCATTATAGCGCTTTAGAAAAGTTGGCTTATAGCCTTTAACTTCCGGCATTCCATAATAACTGGAAAAGAAAACAGTACTTTCGCGAATCTTGTTTGCACCAAACAAAGGCAAGGTCGAAGATTTTTGTTATCGGAAAAATCTGGCATTTTCGTCCTTTAAAATCCTAACTTTTCTCGCAAGGATATTCAGTTTCTTATCAATAATAAGTTCTTTTTCTTTGCCCTTCTGTTTTCTAGTAAGCTGTTTTTTTTTTCCTTTTCCTTTATATCAAACCTATAAACTTTTATGATATCCTTTGCTAAGGTTAGCTATTATAAGGGCTAAGAAAAAGAAAGTTTTCCTTATAATCGGGTAAAAAAGGGTACCATATTATCGATTAGGGAGAAAATTTCTTTAATAGGTAGTAAATCGTTTAATCTGGTTATTAATCCTTTACTAACTATTAACGGTAATCGAATATGCTATCTATCTTTTAAATGTCGTTTTGTAATGTCGTTTTTACTGCGTTCAAAAAAGCTTATACCTAACTAGGCCTTAAATCATTCGTCGGCTATTAATTAAGGAACTATTAAAATGTAACGAACTTATTATACATCCACCTAAAAACATAAGCAATATCCGAAAGGAAGTCTTGATTTGCAGGTAACAATAATGCGAGAAATAATTTAGTAATCTGTTCGTTAAAAAGATTTGCGGACTTTTCCTTTAATTAAAGAACGGCGCTTTTAATTAAAAGCTTAGATTAATAGCTAAAAAGCGAAATTAAATAGGTGCTATTTATACGAAAATCTTATTTATTATATATCCTTTCATTCCATAATAAATATATCGTGGATTTATGTAATTTAAGTAATTTACCTAAATTACTTAAATTTATTAGATTAATGTCAAAAGCTAAACCATTCCAGGGCCGAGGTTTAGCCGTATCCGCGCTAACCTCCAAGAACTTGGCTTTTTTCAGACAAGAACCCCTGTTCTTGTAACACGTTACCCGATTTGTTAAAATCGAATAATTAAAATCTGCAAATATTATTTCGGATAAAAAACTTTTAAAATAATTATAAAATTAAAATATATTTATTATTTAAATAAGTAACGATATAAAATATATAATAAATATACTTGATTGCGCTTTAATACGGTAATATATAATCCGATATTACTAAAATTTAATAAAACTTTTAAAAATAAAGAATTAATTTATAATTATAATTTTTTTCATTTTTCTGCATATTACGACGATAATTATTTAACTTATTTCCGCGCTAAAAAAATAACGATTATTAACTTGGATAAATTAAAGAAATACTTATTAAACTTAACGATAAATACAAATATATTAAAATTTTTAAATAGTTAAAATATTTTTAATTTTATTACCATTATTCCGAATCGGCTTAAAATTAAAAAGTTATTATATAGGGATATTTATGTTATATATTTATATTATATATAATGTATAAAATTTTAAATATAGGAGTTAATTTTTCAGAAATTTTATTTTTAAAATTAAAACCTTTTTAAATATTGCAAATAAAAGTTTTAAAATTAGTTTGTTAAATTAGCAAAAGAAAATAATTTATTTACATAAATAATAAATATTTTAAATATATAATTAAAAAGGTTCGAAAATAAAAATGTTTTTTAATTAATAAAATTAATAAATTAAAAAATTATGTAAACTTTTAAAATTAAAATATCGAAAAGTTTTAATTTATAAAATTTTATATAAAATAAAAATTAAATAACGTAATTAAATTAAGATTTTTCTTTAATATAAAAATAAAACGTTTAAAATTATAATCGATTTAAAAAAAAATTTTTCGTTTTATTATTAATTAATAAAAAATACCGGATTCCTTAAAAATATAAGTTAAAATTATATAAATTACTTATAATCGATAAAAGCTTATTTAAATATAAAAATAAACGAATTTTTAAAAAAATAAAAAAAGTTTTAATGCAAATTTAAAAATATTTAAAAAAAAATTAAGTTAAACGTAACCAATATTTTAAAATACGATATTATTTTTGGAATACCGTAATTCCCCTTTAATAACCCTTATAACGATTAAAAAACTTAAAAACTTTTTTAAAATTATTTTATAATTTTTCTAAAAAAAAATTCCGAAAAATTTATTACTTAATCCGAAAAATTAAAATAATAAACTTAATTATTAAGGTATTTTTTAAATATGGAAAGTTTAAAAAATTATTTAAAAAATAAAGACGAAAAAAATTATTTAATTATAATTAATAAAATTATAAAATTTTATTAAAAAAAGATATTATTTAAAGTTTTAATAAATTTATTATATAAATTCAAAAAAAATAAAGTTTTATAAAAAAATTTATAAAAAAACCTTAAATATAAATATATTTAAAAATTTAAATTTTCCGCAAAATACTTTATTATAATAATATTAAAAATAAAAAATAAAAAAATTCGAATCGATAAAAATAAAAATCTTATATACCGAAAGATTTACAATTATCGACAGTTAAATAATATTATTATTAAAAATAAATATATTTTTACCTTTATAAATATTATAAAAAAAAATATTAATAAAATTAAATAATTTATGGCGTTAAATTTACCAGACGGTTATTATTTAATCCGGATAATTAAAAGTAAAAAATAAAAAATTGCTTTTAAAATAATTTATAAATTTTACGGATATAAAGTAATATTTTAAAAATTTATTAATATTCCCGTTAATTTTTAATATATATTAATAATTATTTTATATAAATTTTTTAATAAGTTCGTATTTATTTATTTAAAAGATATTTTTATTTATTTTAAAATTTTTAAAAAATATAAAAAATATATTATTTAAATATCAAAAATATTCGAAAAAGTAAATTTATTAATTAATACTGAAAAAAACGTATAATATATTTAAAAATTAAATTTTTTAAATTTTATTATTACTTTAAAATTAATTTAAATTTAAAATTTTAAAATAAAAGTAATTAAAAATTAACCGATTCCCAATAAAACGACCGTTACCGACGTCCGTTAATTTTTAAGATTTACGAATTATATACGTAATTTAATTAAAAAATTTTAAAAAATTATTAAATTTTTAACGAATTTTATTATTAAAAAATATATTAAAAAAAATTCGAATTTTTAAAAAAAATTAAAAAAATAATATAAATATTTAAAAATTAAATTATTAATAATTCTTTTTATAAAATTACTTAATTATAATAAAAAAACGATTAAAAATTAACGTATTAAATAAAACTTTAAAAATAATTTTAAAATAATAAAAGAATAATAAAAAATAATATTCGGTTAACGTCTCGGATAAGCGAACGGGACAGACAAGCGAGCGGGACACTTTTTGGCACTTCTTAATTATGCACCTAAATAACTTAACTACAATACCTTAAATCAACTCAAATTAATTAAATGCTTCTTTGCTAACTGTATTTACAGCTTCTCGACGAGTGCACGCATTATACCAAGGCTTGTTGCGGACACCATGTTGCTATTCCTTCCTCCCAATCCATATACGACCGACTACTTCCAGCAACTGTTAGCAACAATTCTTTGTTACAACCTTTCTGCCAGCCAAAAGAACTTGTTTATCTTTTATAGCAAGTATCCCTTTTTCCGAGAAACGTTTGTTTTAATCGTATAATTGCGTAGGTTTCGAGTTATTGCGAAATCAAGCCCGATACGCCCTGCTATACGCCCTGCTATACGCCTTGCTATACGCCCTGCTACACGCCCCGCGAGACGCCCCGTACGGACCCCTTATATTCCCTAACCCGCTTTTAACGCGTTTTTAACGCGTTTTATAACACGTTTTCCGACCTATATCTTTAACGTATTAAAGCCGGATAAGAAATGCTCGCGTATATAGGTTAAGGATTGGGCTGATAATCGTTTTTTTGTCGGTCGGCTTCGATTTTAACGAATTGGGCTAATACTGGCTTGGATGCGTTGGAGGCTAATCGGTTGCGGGCGGGTTAAGAGGACGAAATGGCAATATGGCGTTCGCAACAAGCCTTGGTATAATGCGTGCACTCGTCGAGAAGCTGTAGATACAGTTAGCAAAGAAGCATTTAATTGATTTAAGTTGATTTGAGGTGTTGTGGTTAAGTTATTTGGGTGCATAGTTAGGAAGTGCCAAAAAGTGTCCCGCTCGCTTGTCTGTCCCGTTCGCTTATCCGAGACGTTACTTATTATTTTAAAGTTTTAAAAAATATAAAGTTACGATATTTTATTTACGACAAAAAATTATTAATAATTATTATAATATTTAAAAAATAAAAACTTTATTTTAATAAAATTAAAAATTTTTTTAACGTTTATTTCGATTATAAAAATTTTATTTATTTTATAATAATTTAAAATTTTAATAAACGATACGAAAATTAAATAATTTTTTTATTTAAATTTAATTTTAAAATTTATTATATTAAAAATAAAAAAAATATTTAAACGAATATTTTAAATCGAAAAAAAATTACGATATTAAAATTTTTAAATAACGTATATAAATATTATAACTTATAAAAAAAATATTTTATAATTATATAAAATATTAAAAAAATTTATTTTCGAATTTTTGATTTAATTTAAAAATTTTTATAATTTCGATAAATAAAAAAAAGTTAAATAATTAAAAAAATAATTTAAAAAATAATTATTACATTATAAAAAAATTTATATTTTACGAAAATAATAAAAATAATTTATTAAAAAATTTTCTAAAAATTTATTATATAAATATTAAAATTTTTTTAAAATAATTAAACGATTTTAAAAAAAACATAATTTTTTAAAGTTTAAAAAAATTATTAAATAAATAATTAAAAATTATAACGTTTATAATAAAATTAAAATAATTTGTTATAAATTATACGAATTATTATAACTTATAAAAATTTTAAATAAAATATAAAATATTATAATTTAAAATTTTATTATTAATTTATTTTTATTTAAAAATTCCGTTACCGGAGTTTAATATAACGGAATATAAATAATTATCGATAAATTTATTAAATATAAATATTTTTTACTTTTTAAAAAAATACGATAACAAAATAATTAATTTACGTATTCGTAAAATATTATTTTAATAAATATAAAATTTTAAAAAGAATTATTTTAAATAAAAATAAATTATTTGTTTTTAAATTTAATATTAACTTTTTTAAATAAATTAACGTTAAATTTAAATTTTTTATAATATATTATTTTTAAATTAATAAATAAATAAAATAATTAAATTAAACGTTAAAATAATATTTAAAAATTATATTAATTATTAATAAAATAATTAAATAAAATTATTTTTATTAATATAAATATTTTATAATATATTCGTTAATAAAAATATAAACGGTTTATTTTATATAATTATATATAAATAAACCGTAAAAATTTAACGATTAAAATAATTATTTAATAAAATTTTAAAAATTATTTCGATAATATTTAAAACGGAAATTATAATATCTAAAATTAAAATTATTTAAATTCGTTTTAAAATTAAGTTATAATTTTTTTAATAACGGATAATTTAATATTATAATAAAAAAAAATTAAGAAATTAATTTTATTAAAAAAAATAAAGTTTACTTATTACGTTAAAAATAAAACGTAATTTTAAATACCTTATAAATTAAAATTAAAAAATTTAATAATAAATTTAATTTTAAAAAATTCGGTCCGTTTAAAAGCGACGAAATTATTTTTAAAATTAATTATTAATTATTATTACCTAAAATAATAAAAATATATTTTATTTTTTATATTTTTTTATTAAAATTAATATTTAATAACGCCTTATTAAAAATATGTTTAAAAATTAAAGAAAATACCGTCGAATACGAAATCGAAAAAATATTAAATTTAAAAATAATTAACGACAAAATTTAATACCTAATTAAATAAAAAGATTATTTACTTAAAAATAATATTTAAAAATTTTTTAAATACTTAATAAATACGAAAAACTTAATTAAAACGTTTTATTATTAAAATTTTAATTAATTGTTCTTAATACGGTTAAAATCGTAAATAATAACGGTTTAATCCTTAAATTTAAACTTTTGGCGTTCCAGTTAAAAAAAGTAAACGTTTTTATATTAACGTTAATTTTAAAAGTAAACCGCGCTTATTTTTTTTTATACGATATTATTTTTTTTTTTAATTTTTTAATTTTTTTAATTAATTTAATTTTTATTTTTTTTAATATAACAAAAACCTTTTTTTAAAAACATTTTATTAAAAATGTAAACGTTTTAATTAACCAAAAAGTTTTATTAATTTATTTTTTATTTTATATTAATTTTTTTATAACCGTTTTCGTTTTTTTTTTTTTTTTTATTAAAGAATTTATTTTTAGTACGTTATAAGCCGGATATTAACGACGGATATAATAATTGCAATTCGGAAAATCGATTATAAAAAAATAATCGATTTTTTTAAAACGAATATAATTCGAATAAAAGTTAACTTTAAAACTAAACTTTTTAATATAATTTGTACGATTATTACGCGTTTTGCGTTAATTAAATTAAGTTTTTTTTTTCCTTTTTTTTAAAAAAATACGGCTTGTTATAATAAAATTCATTAAAAAATCCTTAAATTTTTTTTAATTATTAAAGGGGTTATTTACGGTTTTTATTTTTAAAACAAAAATCTTTAAAAAAGGAAAATGGTATTATAAAAATAAAGGTTTTTATTTAAAAAAAGCTAAATTTTTAAAAGTTAACGCGGATACGGTTAAATTTCGGATTAAGAAAAAGTTTAATTTTTAAAATAATTTAATTAATTTAAGTAATTTATTAAATTATTTAAATTATATAAATTTACGATATATTTATTATAAGAATAAAAGGATATATAATAATTAAAACTTTTATATAAATAATATTTACTTAGTTTCGCTTTTTAGTTATTAATTTAAGCCTTTAATTAAAGGTACCGTTTTCCGATTAAAAGAAAAGTCCGTAAACCTTTTTAACGAATAAATTATTGAATCATTTTTCGTATTATTGTTACCTGCAAATTAAGACCCCATTTCGGATACTGCTTATACCTTTAGGTGGATGTATAACAGATTCGTTATAATTAGGACCTTTAAGGGCAAGACTATTAATTATAAACGCTTAAATAGGGTTTCGCCAACCTTTACCAACGTATTATTCGACCGTTTCGAGCTGCCAGTTATTAAGGCTATTAAGTAACGTAATAGATATAACGCCGACGAGATCGGGATAATGGAGGGCATGGGAGAAAACGCTTTCGTTTTTGGTAAAGCTTTTAAAAAGTTCGTACTTTTAAAGGACGCTTTTAAACGGTAGTGGGTTATTATAATCGTTTGTGTTAGCGCTGACGGGCGAAACCTTTTACCATTTGTGATTTTTAGCGGCGGCGACGTATAACAATAATGGTTTCCTGACTTTAATAATAAAGTATACGAAAATTGGTATTTTATTACCTCTGATAACAGCTGGACTAATACCGAAATTAGCTTGAAGTAGTTACGTGAGGTCTTTATTCTTTATATTAAGCCGGCGGACCTTGAAAAGTAGAAACTGTTGGTGATCGACGGCCATAACAGCTATATTACCGAAGACTTTATGTGAATGTGCTTTTAGAATAAGATTTACATCGTCTTTTTGCCCGCTTACGCTTTTTACGTTTTCCAGTTTTTTGATATAGGTGTCTTTTTTACCTTAAAACGGAAGTTCTGTTATTAGTTTCGAAAGTGCTGCTTTGTATAATTAATTATGTTTGTTAAACTTATAAACGTATACTTATATATATTTGAGTATTTATTTCCTTTTAGCAAAGGATTGATTAACGGTTTTCTAAGATTGCATTTCTTTATAGCTTTGTAAGTAAGCTTTTTCGGTTTTACGAAATATTTCCCTTAAAAGATATATATTTAGCTTTTTATAGATTCGCGGTAATAGCGGCAAATCGCGTTTATACATCCGGTTTAACTACTTAGTTACTTTTTTATATGGCAAAGTATTATAGCTTTTCCGATTAAAGTAACGCATATTTCGGATAATTAATTTCCTTAAATTTCCGCAGTTTACTGGCCGGTTATTGTACGTATTTATAGAAAAGGCTAAACGTTTTGCATTAAAAGCGGCTTTTTATATTTTATATTTGTTTCGGATAATACCTTTTTGGTACGGAACATACAGAAGGATTACGTTTATTATCCGTAATGTGCTTTCGTTTTTTACCGTTACTTTAGGTTGAATAATATAAGGAGAGTTTAGGGTTACTTTTATTTTTTTCGTTAACGTAATAATCGTAGCAATTATTAGAGTAAACGTTAACGGAGGTAATGGATTAGGAGACAAAAATGGTTCGAATATAACGGTTGTATAGGAATAATTAATCTCTTGCAAGTAGGTTTGGTTTTTTTTTTCAATTTATGCGCTTTTTACGTTGGTATTTTTCTAAAGTTATTCCTTTTGCTTAGCCGGTAATTAAATTATTCCGCTTAGGTTTTTATTTTTCTTTTATATGTATATTAGGTAGTTATTAGCCTAATTAAATATTTTTATTTATTGTAGTAACTTTTAAAGCCTTTTTTTTTATAGCTTATAAAGGTTATCTTTTCAGTCCTTAATATTAGCTAAAAAGGTAGCTTTTCCGTTAAATTATACGTTTCGGATAGTAATAACCTTATTAATAAATGGCTTTTAAATCTCGTAGATATTTCTAAATCGGTAGCCGATAAGGTAATTAATTTATGCTTTAAGATTTAGCTTTTAAACTTTTTGCTTTTTTTTTTATGGCGGCAATTGTTATAACGTAAGCTATATAACCGTATATTTGTAGGTAAGCTTGTTAACGCTTCCGATTAAGTATTATAAAGCCGTTTTTATACGTCAGGTAAATATAATAAACCTTATATAGGTTCTGTTAAAAAATGCGTATTTAGGAGTATAGTTACATAGATATACTGCAGCTTTGAAAATGTACATGATCAAAAACGAAGATAACTTAGCGTCATTTTGTATCATAACTACTTTTTCCTTAATTATATTCCTTAAGCGCTTTGTACCCCTGTTTTGGGCTTGGGTATGCGATGTTAAAGGCTTAAGTCTTATACTGAAAGGAGGCGATTGGAACATATTTCGAAGTTGATAATTTTTTAGAATTTCGTTGTTGTATTCGAACATTTGTAAAAAAAACTTTGTTCTAGTTCTTAAGGACTTTTAGGACATGCCGAAACGTTATAGTTAATGCATTTTGTTTTCGGTATTTTAGATAGATATCCTAGATAAAGCCTAAATACCTGTCAGTAGCAAATATAACGTATTTATATTTTTTTAGATTTTTTTTCGAAGTTTGTAAAGTCGATGGCAATTTTTTGTCCTGACCGGGAGGTTTTTTATTTTTTCGGTTCGCGGCGTATTAGCCTTTTAGCTTTTGCCTTGCTACATGCCTGGCACTTAATTGTTATAAGACCTTTTAGGCGGACTTTTTTTGCATAAGATTGTAACTAGGCGATTATTTCGGTCCCTGGATGTTCTAATTTTAGGTGCTAAATCGTACCGTTACCGATTCGTAATGGTTTCGCCGTATATAAATTAACGTTTCGTTTATAAACTGTTAAAACCGTATAAGTAATTATTACGTTAATGCATTTAATAACGAATTAATTAAATTTGCTTATTAACGTAGTTATTACCTGATCGTACTTATTTCGAATAAAGTTGTTAGGTTTTTTTTTTTAGTACCCTTTTTTCCGGAATTGCCGGAAAGATACCAGGTTACATGCGAAGCTTTCGTAATAGGTTACGTCGTAATAACGTAACGTCTTCGTACCGTTAAAGCTTCGAAATATTATATTAACCTTTCCGTACCCTTTAATCGGTACGAAGTTGTTATTTACGTATACCCCGTCGTTTTGTACGGTTAGCTTAAAGTTTAAAAACCTACTAATAAGGTTGAATATATAAATTATAAACCTTAAATCTAGATTAATAAACTTTTTTAAAGAGTAAAACGTAACTTTTATCGTACTGCGTTAATTAAAAATCAAAAAGTATGTTAGGCTTCGTCTTATTCCTTATAAAAATTAATCGGTTTTTTAAGTAATTAACTTTTTTGTAGACTTTAATAAACGTTTAATTTTTTCCTTTAAAAATTAATTAGAAATAATCCGATATTGGACGTATGTAATTATTTTATCGTTAAAGCAGAACTTTTTTAGAATTTTGTTAGGGAATGCATAAAAGTATTGGGATAAGGTATGGTAAGCGTTTAAGTAAGCCTTATAACGAATACCTTGCGTATCCGATTTTTGTCGTTTTTGTTTGTTTCCACCTCTCCTTCGGCGATCGAATCCTCCTGATCAGCCAATTCCTCCTTTAAAATTATTCGCAGGTTGTTCCTCCGCCGGTTAAAAGCTTCCGTAATATTTATTAATCCTAGCTACTTTTTGAAATGCCTGAAAAGTTTTCGTAATAAAGCTTTTGTTAATCCGTTAACCAATATGTTACCCGTAAGCGTATAATCCACTTTAATTATATTCTTTTTTGCGGCTTTTTGTAACCAGTAATTATATATATTTACATACCGTAGCTTCGTTTGTAATAAGGCGAAGTCGACGTTAATAAACTAAATAGTTTATCGATTATCGTATTACATATTTAACCGTTTAACATTTAAAATAATTCTTAATTTTTTGATTAATCGAAAGCTAAATAAGGTTTTTTTTTATAACCTACGTAAAGGACAATAATTCCGTTTTTATTATAAAAATAATTATTATGTTTTATTTATTCGTTCGTTATTTTTTTTTTAAATAACTTTATAACGTAAGCTTAAAAACTTTTTCGATCGATCGTATTATTTGCGAAAAAAATGTCGTTTTAAGTATTTAACGAATTTTTACTTCCGAACTGTAACGTTAATGTTTTAATCCCGATTAGATATGATATAACCCGATCGGCAGTTTTGTAATACGCGTCGTTAAGGTTTAAGTTAAATCGGGCAAGTCGGAATACCGCAAAAGTTATATCGGATTACGTATTAACTGTTACGTACAAAATAAAACCGATTTTCTTTTAGTATTTATTAATGCAAGATCAAGTGCTATTAGGTATCTAGCTATTATATACAAGCTGACGCCGACACGAAGTCACACTATGTACATACACGTCTAGTAACACGACGCGACC